>QUSF01000033.1:6734731-6773152 GCA_003676055.1 Chloebia gouldiae | reverse complement strand
TCCCTGGGGATGATGACCAGGACCATGTTTCATCCCTGGGGATGATGGCAACGAGGAACCCTGCAGTGACCATACAAATTTGCCTCTGGCAGCGTGGGCTGTGTTATACCAGTGTTGAGATTTTCAGCTTCACAGGAAGAAAGCCAACACTGTGTGGAGAGTGGGAGAGCTCTCAGAGAAATCCCCTCAGCCTGGTGTTTCTTTTACTCTGCCAGACAGCCCTAGGATTTTCCTTATGAGCGTTGATTTTGGAGGTTTCCCTTCGCTGAATCATTACTTATTATGGCACTGAACGACTGTTCTGCCTGGCTCTGTGCCACCACCATGGCAGTGGCCACATTCTGTAATGCTTTGGGTTTCCCCATTAGAGGAGAGCAAGCCTGCCCATGTTTCCTTGGCAGAAAAGCAGGCTATGACATGAGAACTGTGGCCAAAAATCACCATAAACCCAATGCTATTTCATTTTAAACGACAGCTCCATTTACACTGCGGTGGGAATGAAGAAAGGCCTTCCCCTACAATCCTATTTATTTTTCCATGCTCATCACTAACAAGCACAACAGCAAGTTTTTAACACTGGCCATGTCAACCCATCCCATTATAGTCAACTCCTGTGTTGCATGAGTAGCTAGACACATGAATAATTTAACCATGGTTTAAACAACATTAAACTAAAAGTTTAATCAAGACCAACTATGGCATCTTTCCCTAAAATAATTACAGACCGAGGCTCTGGCTCTGGTTTCAGTGCACTGGAAGGACAGACATATCCTCAGTGAGGTTTCAAACAGACCAGGAGGAGCAAGGGAAGAGCCAGGCAGGAGCTTGGTGCTCCTGTGCTGTGCCTGCTACAAAGATGGAAATGCCGTGGAAAGTGCAAGGAAGAGGGGCAGAGTAGCTCAGCTGGTGGATGTGAAAAGAGCAAAAACACTTGGTCTAAGCAGATACCTCTGGGAGGAGCAACCACCTGCAGGAGGCAGGAAAATCACAGCTCAGGCAGTGGGAGAAACCTGGTGAACCAAAGAGTGCAGGAAGGAGCATCCATGAACAAACAGAGAAAAGATCATCCATGAGCAAAAACAGAGAGGGTCACCCATGAGCAAAAACAGAGAGGGTCACCCATGAACAAAAACAGAGAGGATCATCCATGAACACAGAGATGGAAATACCATGGAAAGATGGAAACAAGCACAGATGAATGAACACAGAGAGGGTCATCCCTGAACACCTGCTGGTCTCACAGAAGGACCAGAGAACCACATTCCTTTCCTTCTGTGTGGCAATCCTCAGACACCTGAGGTCAAAATATGTGGCACACACTGGCACATTTCTAATGCCATCAACAACAGGGAAAGCAGATGTTGACATCCAGCTCCCCTCAAGCAGCATCAGCCTCTTCAGCATCCACATTTCACCAGACAGTTCTGAAGGAGAAATATTCACCAGTTACAAGCTGAAACTCAATGGCAGCCAGGCAAATCCTCCCTCTCTGGACCTTTCAAAACACTTTCTGAAGCCCTTGTGCAGCCCAGGCCTCACTCTGCCCACGACCTCTGATTTATTGACTGTTTTAAAGGACTTTATGGCTGTTTCTGCTGTGGGAGATCACCACAAAGGCTCAGGCCACACTGCTGGCTCAGGGCTGCATGTTTGTGCCTCTCCAAAATTCACAGCCACGCTGATTTTATTCCAAGCAGCCAGGGCATCCCACGGTCCAAATGGTTCATTATCTCAGGCTTTTTTTAAAAGGTCAAGAAATACTCTCTGCTTGGCAGATGGACTAGGGTAGGAGCCGTGGAGTCTCAGGATTTGTAACGTAACAAGGTTATTAAATTGCAAACCCCGAGCAGAGGCAGCACCAAAAATTTGCCTGAAGTTTTTAAGGAAAGAAAAAAAAAAGTGATATTTTAAGAACATTTTTCCCCTTCTTTTACAAAAAAAAAAAAAAAAAAGGTTGGCTCTCAAAGCAAATAACTCTGTTTTTCAAATAACTTGACTTCTCATTCTTTCTTTATTTTCTGACCTGTTTCCTCCAGGCCCTTCTTCCCTTTTCCTGTATTTTTTTTTTCCTGCTGCAGCTACTGGAGAAAAGAAGGAAAAGACCAGAAAAGAGTAGGAACTCCCTCTCCCAAAAGTCATCTATTCAACAGCTGTTCAGCTCCCACTGCCTTTGTGTCAGATTGAAAAGTTCAAAGCTCAGAAGGACCAGGTACAACCACCAGCTGCAGCTGCAGGAGAAGCTCCTGGTGCTGCGAGTGAGCATCTTTGGGTCCAGGGGTGTTTTGGCATGGATTGGCACCCACACCCTGTGCTAATGTCCCACCTGGGCACCAGGAATGGGATGACAAAAATAGAAATCACAGCCCAGCATGAATAATCCACATCCCCCTCTTTACCTCTTTGCCACTGAGTCCTGCTGACTGTTTAAGCTGGAAGAGACCAAATGAAGACAAATGCACTTAATAACAATGAGTCCCCAAAACAGAAAACCTCTGGGAGTTAGTGGTGCTTTCCTACTGCTGTCAAATCCAGCAGCAAAACTCCTTGGCTGGCAAAGAAGGAGTTTGGATGCAGCTTCCCTGGGCTGGGATGCTCAGGAGCTGTTCCTGTACAACCCCTGAATTGTAATGAGATGCCTGCCAGAGTGAGGAGTGCAGCCACAAGCAGATTTATTCCAAATGGGTCTCTGCCTTAGGGAAGGTTCTTCCTCCTCTTTAACTCTGAACCCCACCCTGAACCCCAAGTACCTGTGCCCTTTCCACTGCACTCAGCCATCTCCAAGATGGGAGTCTGTGCTCCCCATCAGCTCACAGAAGATTTTCCCCTGGGAGCAAGGGCTGGTGGAATCCAGGGAAGCAACCCTGGGAACGTCCAACCTTGCTCAGGGTATGCTGGCTCCTTTAAACAGCTCTTAAATACCCTCTTCTTGCTCTTCTTGCTCCCTGCTCACTTTCTTTTTGTCACCTGCAAATTTAGATTAACAAGGAGGTTTGACAGAGTGCTACTGTATATGTTAATAAACCCATTAGTGTCGGCCTGCCTGACATATAACCTGCAGAGCCTCCAGTGTTTACTAATATGATTGTCAAAGCAGAGGAACATTACTTTTTAATGACATTTCATATCACTTCAGTTGAAGTAATATCCTGGGACATGATAATCAGAAAGCCATTTAGCCACAAAACTATGTGCTGAATCGAGGCTGGTGCATGAAAAATGCTCATTTTGTCAGAATTAAAACATTTGTGCTTGCTTCATAAGTTGTAAGTGCACTTGTGGAGGAGAAACATGTTGTGAAATATTTATTGGAAGCAGCCAGGCTCAGGTAAATGGGGCTTCAAAATGAAATGCTGGGAAAGGTTATTACTCTAGTCGCTGTCTCTTTTGCATGTGATACATCAACTGACAATTCAAATGTGTGAAATGCTTAATAAAGCAACAAGATCTTAGAACTTCTCTTTAAAGAACAGTTCTGAAGCAGTATGAGTGGCCATAACCAGCCCAGCTGAATTTATTGCTGCTTTCAGAGTCAGGCAATGGCTGCAAGACAGACTGAGAGGGAGTTTGATTTTATAGTGCACCTCACATGCTCCAGGTGATTCCAAAGTGCTTTTTAAAGCAATGAGTGTGGCTCAAAGGCAGCAGTGGCACAGGGACTGCAGCCCTGCTGCTCCTCATTGTGCTTCTCTCCCCAGCCTGGCTGTCCAGGGCCATCTCTGAGATTTGCACTGAGCTTTAGAGACAGCAGATTGAGGAGCAAATGATGCTCATCCAGGGGAAAGCAAACTGGGAAACTCCCTGAAACACCCTCAGAGCTGCATTGGACTCATTAAATAAAACAAAGAAATTATCCTGGTTTAGATAAAGATATATAAATTAACAATAAATTAATAGTTTCTCCTTGTTTTGAAATAAAGAACCAAGGGGATCCCTCTTTCAATCTGGTCAGAACAACCCTTCTGATAGAAATCAGCAATTGATTTAGTTCAAGTCTCCTGTTGGATGGTGGAGAGAGTTGATTAAAGCTATGCATGTACTCCTAATAGGAGCAGGATGCCTTTCTGTCATTATTATTAATTATGCTACTGTGATTACTATCTGCTCATCCATCCACTCATTCCCCTTTCTAGCATCCCAGCACTGGCCACATATGTATGAATACAGATTTTTACTGTCTTTTTGTTCCAGGTTTTCCAGGGAGAAGAAACAAACAAACAAACAAACAAACCAAAAAAAACCACCAAAAAAAGAGAAAGCAACCCAAAACCAAAACCAAAACAGAAGGGGAAAAAAAAAGGAAAAAAACCAAACCAAAAAAAAAACAACAACAACAACAAAAAAAAACCCCAGCAAGACGAAACCCCTGAATTTACAAGATTTCTTAATAGGATGTGTGAGAGTGTGAGTGTGTCTGTGTGTGAGAAAGTGGTGGAGATGCGTGGGTGTGATGTACGTGGGAGCATTTGGCTGTGACAAATACACAAAGGGAAGGTTAAGCCAACAAAAAAGAGACTTTGTGTTTCATGTTGGACCCACTGGGCTCTTACAACCTCCCCCTGCCACAGAAGCTTCTGGGTCTGAGCCCTGGGAACCTCTCTCCCACTCTCACATCCCTACCTGGGAGTCAGATTTTCTTGAACTCTTGGCCACTGGCCCCAAGATAGCCAGAAATTTTCCTTCACCAAATAATTAAGACTGTGATAAGAGGGAACAAAGGGAGCAGCGAGGGCTGCATTAAGAAATGAGTTATTAGGCCAAGATGGAAATCTCTGTTGATAAATGACTGGCCCCAAGCAAGGAAGAACTCAGCAAAACACAACGACATCCTTGCTGTGACACAAGGAAGGGGAAGGAACAACATTAAAAGACACAACAAAGATCCTGTGCAGCCACCTTGACCAATTGATTAATCAAGTGATATTGATATTTCCCCCTCTTTCTTTGTATCAGTTACAGCATCTAAATGTGCTGTGCAGGATGCTGTGTCCAGTTCTGGACCTGCTTTGAAGCCAGGTCCCTGACAAATACCACCACGGGGAAGGAGGGTAGAGTGAAGCTGCCAACACATCCCAAGGATTGGTGCCAAAATCCAGTGGGTCCTCACAGCACTGAGCCACAGCAGTCTGGGAACAAAAAAAGGAGAAAGAACCAGGTTTTTCTCTTTTTCTCCCTCAGTAGGTTGGCCTCTGAGTTTAGGAAGGACATTGAGATGCTCAAGCACGTCCAGAGGAGGCAACGAGGCTGGGGAGGGGCTGGGAACACAAACCCTGTGAGGAACAACTGAGGGAGCTGGGGGTGCTCATCCTGGAGAAAAGGAGACTCAGGGGGGACCTTATCACACTCGGCAGCTCCTGAAAGGTGGTTTTAGTCAGATGAGGGTTGGGCTCTTTCTCCAGGAACTGACAGAACCAGAGCTCACAGCCTCAAGCTGCACCAAGGGAAATTCAGGTTGGATATTAGGAAGAAGTTTTTCACAGAAAGGTGA
This sequence comes from Chloebia gouldiae, assembly GCA_003676055.1. Lineage (NCBI taxonomy): Eukaryota > Metazoa > Chordata > Aves > Passeriformes > Passeridae > Chloebia > Chloebia gouldiae. The sequence continues at coordinate 6,767,667 of QUSF01000033.1, read as the reverse complement.
TAAAGTTCTGGAATGGCTGCCCGGGGAGGCGGTGGAGTCCCCATCCCTGGGTGTGTTTAAAACAGACTGGATGTGGCACTGGGTGCCAGGGCTGAGTTGAGGTGTTGGGGCTGGGGTGGACTTGATGATCTTGGAAGTCTCTTCCAACCCAGTTATTCTATAATGTCTCATCCTCCAAGTGGAAGAGCTGCCATTTATTAATGCCCAATTCCTGGGATTTTTAAATCCTAGTTCAGAGCTGGGGCAACATCTATTGGTGTCACTGAAAAGAAACCTGACAGTGAGGCACTGGGTAAAGCACTGAAATCGGCAGGTTTTAATATTGCAGCTACTCCTGGGCTTTGGGAGGGGAGGCTCAGAAGGTTTTTATTCCAACAAGGTGCAAGAAGAGCCCTGGGATTGGTCCCCAGCCACGATCAGTGACCCTCTTGGAGTTCCCTGTAGCCTGGAATGCAGTTATCCCTGGGGGCTGGCACCTGGGCCCTCTGGTACCACTGGTTTTTGTGGAAGAATTAAGCAGGAACAACTAGCAGAATGTACATGTATGTGTATGTTTGTTGTGTGTACCTCTATACTCATACCTTTAAAACACTGAAGTGGCTTGCTGGAATTGCTAAACCTCTTTCTTTCCTTATCCTCCTCCATCAACCACCACCAAAATACACCTCTCCATTTAATGAGATTAGCAAGGTACCATGCTGGATCTTGATTAGTTAAAGCTGACCATGCTGCAGACTTTAGCCTGAATTGTAATGAGATGCCTGCCAGAGTGAGGAGTGCAGCCACAAGCAGATTTATTCCAAATGGGTCTCTGCCTTAGGGAAGGTGCTTCCTTCTCTTTAACTCCCTGAAAACTGGTAGCCAAAGTTCAGCTCTCCTTGCCTGTGGTGCCACTGCTTCCTGCTCACACTGGCCTCACACAAGCTTAATTCCACTGCCACAGTGATTTGCATGAACACAAGGAAAGAGAGGATTGAATTTATTTGCTCTGATGGCTCACAGCAGGATTTAGCATTGAAGACAACTATACATGGCAAGTCCTGCCTTCTCTGCTTTACTTAACTGGCAAATTGGAGAGACCAAAATCTCAAATACTAACACTACTGGGTGTTGATATCAGCAGCACTTATTTTTACAGCCCTCAAACAAGTTAGTTTGGATCCCAATGTTTTATTTAGTAAAATGGGGGCAGGGAGGAAGAAGTGAGAGAGAGAAGTTCTGCTATCAAACAATGCTGGCCTACCCTTAGATGCTGATGTGGCCCATCAGAAATCTTTCAGGAGATCACATGGCTTTCCCAGGTCATGCCCAGAACTTTTAAAGGTCTCAGGAGGACCAACACATGCCTTGGGGAAGGAGCAGAGGCCAAAGCATGGCCATGGATGAGCCTTTCACTGCTAACGAGTTTCTTGCTTTGGAGCAGAAATGACAAGCATATGCAGAAGAGATCTGGTTTCCATCAGCCTGTTATTTATAGCACAGCTTTCACACCATGGATTATATCCATTCATGCTTGTTCTTTGGGGCTCTCTCTGCTGCACTGCCTCCTCACCTGAGCAATGAATCTGTGCCTTTCACCCTGCCATGACCAGGCTGTTCACGTCTCATTTAGTTGTGTGCTCACTAAATGTGCTCTGCAGAGCTTGGCTGCTCCTGAAAAGGGTTTTTGCAAGCACAGGAGCTCCAAAACATCCTTCTGAGCCTTGGACTGGGCTGGTGAAGGCAGGCTGGTTCATCAGCTGTGCACAAGGGAGAGATCTCCGGGAGCCTTTGATACCTGGGCCCCAGAGGAGAGAGTGCCTCTCTGCAGCTGGATCCATTAAAATTGGCATGAAGGAGAACAGTCTGGTGGAGCAGCCTGCACCCTGACAAGTCCCACCTTGGCTGACTCGCTGGACACTGCAAAACCTCCTGCACCCAAACCATTGCAGACTGCAGGACTCTCTAGCTGGACCTGGAACAAGCTCCTAGCACACAACTGGTGAGGGGATCTGCAGCCCATCCACATGCTGATTACTCACACAGAGCAGAGCGAGTGTGGTAGGTCCCATCTGGTGTGCCTGGAGTCATCCAACACTGTTCTAAGCACTGAGGTTCAACAATGGCTGTTTGGTCTCTGCTGTTGATGGAATGGGATTTGTTGTCCACAATAAAACTCCTGGCACATGATCAGTCACTGTATATAAACCCAAATTACACTACTAACAGCCACAGTACTGTAGAACAACTCTAAAACACCATTAAAACAGGGGCAATCCCAAGTCCAGGCATTCTGAAGAGCCGTGAGAAATCTGGCAGTGCTGTTCAGGCTCCCCCTCAGGTAGATTTACAGGTGGAAAACGTGGATGATGGTTGTCCTTGACAGCTCTGTCTGAACCCCAGCACAAAGGCTGGAACAACTTCTTACATACCCAGAACCAAACAACAGAAGGTGACACGACGCTCTGTCCTTGAGGCCACAATGAACAGCATCAGACAGTTTAACTCTGCTGGATTTTACTGGCAAAGCAGGGCATGGGCCTGCATCAGCAGCGTGTCTTCCTCCCAAACCCACAGAGACAAAGCTGACAGAAGCCCAGACCTCTCAGTCGTACCAGTGGCTCCACAACCACAACAGATGCAGCACCACAGCCACCTTAAATCAGTATTGACTTAAACACCAAAAAACCACTTATGAGCTTTGACTGAGCAAGATGTTCTTGGGAGAGGAGGTGACAGGTTTGGTCTGCTGCTACACCTCTCAGGGGTTCAGTCTAGGAGAGATGGATCTTATGTCCTTTTTCTGGAATTTTAGGCCAGGTTCAGGTGCCTAAATCCACACAGCCTCATCTAGTGCCCCTGCAGATGTGGCAGATCTGCCAGTTCCACACAGAGGTCTCGTGGTGCCATGATGGGCTTAGTGGGCAACCAAGCAGTATCCAAGCAGGAATTCAGGAGGAAAATGAAGGTAAAGATTGAGGGCTGTGGGATGGAGCAGAGCTTCTCACACTGAGATACTGAAGGTGCTTAATAATTTAGCTTATCAAAGGGAGAGGAAGAAGTATCTTATTAAAGATGAAGAGCACTTGCTAAAGATGAGATATCTTGTAACAGAACTCTCTTTAATTTAACAGACAAAGCCATATCAATATCCAGCGGCTGGAACCAAAATTAGACAAATTCAGACTGCAAAGAAAGTGCCAGTTTGTAATTGAAAGAGTAATGAGCCATTGGAATTACTCACCCTGGGCTGTGATGAATCCCCCACCATCTGAGTGGATGCTCTTCTAAAAAGCACCACACTGCAGACACATATTTCTGTGTTGGGGAAATAATGGTAAAGCTTTTCCAGCTTGCATGAGTTTTTTTTTGTTTTTTTTTGTGTGCTGTAAAACACAAACAAAAGAAGTACCAGAGTGCTCAGTTACAGATGGAGAAGGAAAGCAGAGTGTAAGTGGACAGCCTGTGAGAGTGATGCCTGCAGAGGCTGCCTGGAGCAGAGGCTGGACAGAGGTAAAGGATAAAGCAGAGATTTATTAAAATACCTTCAAAGGGTCCACTTTGGGCAGCTCAAGAGCCCAGCCAGGGCTACACCCAAGATGGACAGCACATCATACACTTTCACACTTTTATATGTTTTGGTCCATTTAGATATTGGGGTTCATTGTCCAGGTTATGAATCCCATCCTTCCACATGACTGTTTTCTGAAATGACTGCCCAAGTTTGGGTCAGTTGTGAGGTTTGAGGAAGCTGAATACACACACTCCTTTCCTTGGGGCAGTGGGTACAACACTGCCTGAACCACAGGAAGCACGGGATGGATGAGAAATTCTTCCCTCACTTTGGGAAATACAGCAGGCAGGATACCAAGGGGGTGGTCTGCCTGTTGATTCAGGAGACAGAATTCAAACTGAAAGCTCCATGTGGAGCAAATTAGCAAAAACTAATTCTAATCCATCCCATGCTGGCACGTCAGCCCTGCTTAAAATTGCACCTCCCTTCAGATCTGGGCTGCTCCTTGTCCTACATAGAGAAAAAGAGGATGGGGAGAAGCTGCACTGCAGTCAGTGTGCAGATGGTCTGTGTTATTGAGCCTCTGGAGGATCAGCCACTTGCCCCCATGCCCCAGGATAAATCACAGCCTCCTCCAGTGTGCTCAGGGAAGAGCAGTGCTCTCCCAGACTGTTGGGTTTCCCAGCTTTTACAGAGATGGAGCAACTGAGAGGTGTTTAAAAATATTTTATTCCATTATCATTGAAGGCTGAGACATAAGGGATGTAAAACTCAATGCCATTCTATCAGAAGCCAACCTATTTCCTGGTTATAACACCTTAGAAATGTTTTTCTGTTAGTTTTTACCCCACAATGCTGCTGTTACTTCTAACACCAATCACCTATATTTTTACCCCACATGTTCCCACATGTTTACAACCTGATATCCCAGGGGAAGATCCCTCTGGCTAAGGAGCCCGAGTCCTTAGGCTCAGCCCTGAAGGGAATGTCTCCAGATACCCCAAACCCCTGCAGAACTCTACTTGTCCTCCTTCCTGTCACACTGTACAGCAAGTGAATTCCTAGGGACCTTAAAACAAGGTGATTTATTTCCATATTGGTGTCAGTGAGAAACTCTGGAGCCAAGAAGGGGATGGCTGTTATTGATTATTGGCTGCCTGATCACTGTGAGTGCTCCTCGCTGCCCAAACTGCTTTCAGCTCTGAAAGAGAAGGGCTTTCATTCTGCCTTCTGTTAAATCCAGGTGCCATCCACCTTACTGCTCCACCAAATAATGCCTGCATAGAGTGCACTGCTCCTTTGGCATGGCCATCCCCCCTGAGAGCTGGGGCAAGTGACACTCAGCCCAGCTGCAGAGTCGCTCCCTGGGGTTTGTGTCAGCCTGTCCCACCCAGCACCCTCTGCACAACCCAGCTGAAGGGCAGAACCTTTACAGGAACTATCATTTTCCTTTCAGAGGGATTGTCAGCACTTTCCTTACCCCCCTCCTTTGTTCCCCCATAAAATAACTCTCTCTCCTGCTTTGCTGCTGAACGCTGCTTTGCAGCTTTGCTCAGGAGCGGTTGCAGCTGGAAACACCCAGACAAATCTTATCCAAGAGTTTATGAGGCATAGCTCAGAGGCACCCTGAAAACTGCAGCATGCTACCTAGAGTGCTGCAGATTATTATTACTTTTTTAATCTTGGTATAGTTCTGGGTAAGGTTTTAATTGGGCGTAGTATTTCAAAGCCAAGGAGCAGGATCTATGCAAAGCACTGGATGGTTTCTGTATTAATTGACCATCAAATCCTTCCCCTTTGCATCTGCATTTTATTATTAGAGAATGTAAAGCAGTTTATAGGGCTTTTAACCTCTTCAAGCAAACACTCTGTGGAAGTTATGCTGCTGCAGGGACCATATTAGCTTTATAGACTTCATTTCTAATCCAAGGAAGGGGGGAAAAGTGGAGAAGAGACTGAGTAAATGAATGATTTTTGATGGCATAAATTCAGCTGGTGTAAATCAACACAACTCCATTAACTTTGGTAGAGTTATACTGATTTATTCCAGTTTAAAGATCAGACATTTGATCTGCAATGAGGTCCTCATTCCCAGAAGACCAAAATGGTATCAGACCAATCTTCACAGACCATTTATCAGCCTTCACAAGCACATCCTTCCCTGCTGCATGGAAAGGCCCTGAGCAGATGCCAGGGGGCCATCTGGCAAACTGGGTGCCAGGTGGGCACGGACCTGGAGGAAAATCACCTCCCAGCAGGACCCAGCCATGACCTGAGGGACCACCAGGTTGTCAGCAGAGCTGCCAGGGTGAGGGGTGTCACAGAAAGGCAGAGCCTTGCTGTGGAGCCTCAGCTGAGCCCTGCAAGTTTGATCTCCTTTTTGAGTTCTGTGCAACAGAAAAAGAAGGAAAATTCACCACCTCACTTCCCTGTTTTCTTCACACGGTTGTTCCAGCACCCCCAGCAGGTGGGATTCCCATTTTGCAAATCCCTGCCCTATTTCTTTGTTCCACAGTAATCCCAAATGCCACCAGACAGAGCCCTGGACAGTGATTATGAGCAGGCAAACAATGGGATAAGGGCCAGTATAATTATCTCGTTCCTAAGCACTTCACAAAGCTCCCAAGTATCTTGTATTTAGTTACTTGGTAAGGTCCTGAACGTCTGACTCTCAGCCACTATGGTTTTATTGCTACAGAATAAGCCAGAAACCATTCAAAAGCTCTAAAAGGTCTTTTTAAATAGTCAGAATGAATTTACAGTGTTGGCTGCCTGGCAAATGCAACAGGCATTTCAAGTGGAAAGGAACAGCTCTTTATTGCATCTGCTCCTGGCATTTAGGGCGCCCTGATCACTAACAATTCCTCAGCTTCAGTGCTCAGAATCCTGCAGGCTGCTGGCTGGGCACAGCCAAGGGGGAAGACAGGCTGAGAAAAAAGGGTCTGCATGAAAGGAAAACCTGGATCCGGAGATAGCTGGAAATTTTCATTACAGTTTATCAGAAAATGATCGTTTTCCAATTAAGTGTCACAGAAATTCCTTGGTTTCAAACACCTGCAAGTGAAACTTCCCCCAGATTTTCCTGCCCAGCCTTGATTCTCTGAGTGCCACCTCACCTCAAGGGTCTGGTTCTGCAGGGCTTTTAGCAAAAGCTCTGGAACTGACTTCTGAATGGTGCCGAGTCCTTGAGTGGCCCTGCTGAGGACACAAGGCTGAGGTGGACCTGAAACCAAGTGCAATCCTTCCTCCACCCACGTTCAGGGCTGCTGACACCCCATCTCAGCCACTTCATGGCATCACCATCATTATTTAACCAAGCTGGTGCCAGAGCACCTGGCCTTAAGCAGCATGGGAGAGGGGAGGAACAGCAGATGAATTTTTAATGGTCTGAAAAGCCCAGAAATTTTGGATTTTTGATGGTCTGGAAAGCCCAGAATAATTTGCTAATTTTTGTGACCAAGAGAGATTAGAGTGACACAGGACTGAGGGGTTTTGAATTTTATGTCTGGGGCTCAAAAGCCATTAGAGGAGAAGCTGGAGGAGCCAGTGCATGTGTGGAGAGGTGAAAGGGGATTCATACAGCTCTGTGGGCTACCCAAAGGACTCCTCCAAATCCTCCTGCTCCACCTCAGCTCAGAACGAAGCCCAGGGCACACTTTGCCATTGCCGTGCTCCCACACCTGCAGGGTCACTCATCCCCAGCTCCAGACAGGTCTCTTCCCTCTCACATGCCTCAGTATCCCAGTTTGGACAGCTCTGAGGTCCTTCTGCTGCTCCACTTGGTCCCTTCCTCAAGCAGATGTGAGGCAGGGGCTGACCCACAGCCCCTCCTCAAGAGCTGGCTCTGACCTCCCATCTCAGGTTTAGGTGTTTCCTGACTTGGTCACTGGTGTTCTGTGGCCATTGCCTCCCCATTCTGGGCACAAAGAGAGCCATAAAAATTGTATTTCTTCTCCACCAAATTGCATTTCTCCACAAAAATTGTATTTCCTCTCTGACAAATCTCCTACATTTAGGAAAAAATTATGAATATCAGATCCAAGTTCCCTGTCCTTCCCTTCAGAACTTCTGGAAAATGCAGGTTTCCTTAGGGCATTAGAGAAAGACAATTAGCAAAGAAGAAGGTAGTCAGGAAAATGCTTTCAAAATACTAACTAGAATAATTTAAAGGTATTATTATTAATGATGGCTATTACTGTACTAGAAAGCTTAGTGATTTTTCAGACAGAACTGAAAAGGGAATCGGAGAAAACAAAGTAAACTCTACAAGAGTGCAAGAGTGGAGCTCTGGAAACCAAACAAAGTAAGTCTCAGGACAATCAAGCCAAATCCTCTGCTTCAGGACACCAGTGTGGGATCCCAGGAGTTCAAGAACTGTGGTTACCTCCTGTGGCAGGCACATTCTTCTCTCTGTCAGGATTTTTCATAGAGGAGCACAGAAGAAAGAAAGAGAAAACAATTTCTATTTCTGCTCCTTGTTTTTCCCATGTGGAATGTGTTTGGAGAATTGTTTCCCTGGGGTGATTGCTTGGTTGGATTCTGGTGAGGATTGTTTGAGCCTGGTGGCCAATCCAACCCACCTGGGGCTGGACTCGAGAGAGGGTCATGAGTTGTGAGTTAGATATGGGAGTTAGAACAAGTAGGTTTGTAGTTTTAATATCTCCTTTATATAGTATATTAATGTATTATAGCATAGTTATAATAAATAAATAATTCAGCCTTCTGAACTGGAGTCAGATATCAGCATTTCTTCCCACTGGGTTCACCTGCATTTACAATAACCTCCCTCTGACCAGGGCAGAGAATATCAAAGCTGAGCTTTCCAAAGACCTTTTGGGAAGTCATCTCACAGTCACTGCAGTTAAATGAGCCAAGGAATTCCCTTGAGGCCGTGCAAAAGCCTCTGCTCTGCTGTAACCCACCCACCCCTCCCAACCTGGATCACTTGAACCTTTCTAGATCCCACCAGATTCTGTGATTTCTGTCCCTCAGTGTGTTGAGTGCTGCACCTCCCAACACTTTGGGCCAGCTGATGTCCAGCAGACACCACCCAGGGAGGTCCTGGTGCACTCCTGGCTCCGTGGTATGTCCAGACAGATGTAAAAATGACTAGTCCAGAGGTCGTCCAGGAGTGAGCAAACAGGCACCAAGGACAGAGCTCCCTCTCTTTCACCAAAATTCTTTAACCCCTGCCCTCCTGGAACGAAACCAACCCCTCCAAACAACCGCCACGAGGAACAGAAAATTGCTAACGACTTAAAGCGGGCTGGAAAAACCCTGAACTCAACAATCACAAACTGAGGCCACTAATCTTCTTGTCATGGGAGCAGGCTCACCCAGCAGAAGGGAATTCCTGCCTTTGACCAGACTAATTAGAGACATCGAGCTCTGCTCCCGTTAGGGCTTGAAGTGCCTTAATTGGAAGCGACGCTCGCCGTGTGCGGGGGATGCGGAGGTGCGCACGCGGCTCTCGTCGTGCATCTGGCACTCGTGGGGCTCTGAGGCCACCACGCTGCCCCCCTCACCCCTGGGGAGAGCTGTGTGGGGTGGATGAACACTCACCCCACCCCAGAGCCACTCGGGGTGGGGCTGGAGGCTGTAGAAGATTCCTCCGTTTCACGGGGGAGAAGTTCGGTCCGACCCAACACGGAAAGGATGCTCGGGAAGGTGGGGATGGGACTGGGGTTCAAAGCTTGGCTCAAGTGAAGTCAAGGCAGAAGGTGCTGAAGGAGCAGTGCCTGTTTCTGTCCTGCACAGGTGCAGGAACAATCAGCTGCTGTGCCTCAGGAGTGCGTCATGTTTCCAAGTATGGTGCTACACAAGGCTGTAAAGATCTCAGATTAGAGAAGATTTAGATGCAGGAGGAATCATCTGGGTGTTTGTGTCCAGCTCTGGCCCCTGGAAGCCCAGAGGTAAGACATCACACTCTGCAGAATCCTGGGGCAGCCCTGGAAAGAGCTTTCCTTAGATACAGGTGGGAAGGAGACAAACCTCACATTTCTAAGCCAAAAGCTCACTTCTCCACAGAGCACCACACTTTGGGAAGCAGCACGGAGTGGCCAGTGAGGCACAGGACATCTCTGCAGCCCTCTCCAATCTTGCTGAGCTCTTAGAGAGCAACATCCACCACAGGGAGGGCACTCAGAGCAGGTGACCAGAGACACTGGAGCATCAGGCTCTGGAGACCTAAGCTGAGACACTGGAAAAAAATTAAGCTTGCTCAATGGCACTGCAAGAAATCAACTTTCCTCTTCAATTATTGGGTTTTTTTCCTGCAAAAGATTAGAATTCCATACCTCTATTACTTGTACTGTCAACTAAAATTGTTGGCCCGCTGGGTCGTATGGCAGCAGGCAGTGTGCTCACATCTGAAGGCCCCAAGTTAATTTCCAGTTAATGATCCATAAGAGGGACTGCAGCTTTCCTCCTACAAAGATTGCCTGGAAGCTCCTGACAGGCTGCTTAGTTTGGGGCAGAAAAAAAGCTCTGAAATCTTTCCATGGTTTATACATCAGGTGAAGTCTGCAATGCTTTATAAGGAGCAGTAACGTTTGGTGCACACTCGTACCAATAGCTGGTCAGTAAAAGTTACTTCAGAGTGAAAAAACCCTAAAAATAGACAGTGATTTCAGCACAACTGAAATGCAGAACTTGCTCAAATTCATATATAATAAAGCAATTATTGTTTATTATTGAAGTACCAATTGATTATTAAAAACACATTTATTGAGGCTGGACCACAAGGTAACAGATACGTACCTCTGGCATAGCTGCGAAACCTCAGTAAATAGTGATTATTAGAAACAGATTTATTGAGGCCTAACGATATGGTAAGATGTGTATCAGTTACAGAGCTCTTAAAACCCAATCAGACTGTTCTTAAGCCATTTTTACTGAGGGTTTACAGCTCAGCAGTAGGGCTCCATGCCTTCATCTAGGGCTGCTAAGCCACATCTTATTGCGGGTTTGATATGTAATTAAGGGAGTGTTTGCTGAGATAAGACTACACTGAGCAAGGAGAACCAGAATAAAATACAATACTAGAAATGCAGCTTCCCCACTGAAGGAGGAGGAGGGGAGAAAGGAGCCTGGATTACTGGATAACTCCCCTAGCCCAAATCTTTGTTCAAATTTATATATTCCACTACAGGTGACATCATGATTGCTGGAGTCTGACAGGTGATGCTGTAAAATGCATGAAACCATAAAAATTTCAACAGCAGCAAGCTCCATTGACGCTGCATCTGACAACACTTAGCTGCCCAGCTAACACAAATATTATAAAAGCACTCGGGAAAGAAATCCAACCTGCCTGACCTCAGTTTTGGACTAATAAAGAGTACAGCATGACCAGATTTCACCCATGTATAACAAGCAGACATCTCTAAAGGAAACCAAAGCAGGGTGCTGGTCGGTGTAAGGGGTTGAGGCAAGAGATGAGTTAAGATTAGGCAAAGTCATGGCTGGGCTGTGCTCCACTCCAGCTCCTGCCAGATCTGTCTCAGGAGCTGCACAGCTATCACTGAAAAAGGATGTTCACTGGCCTAACACAGCCAGGCTAGGGTGGGTAATTGCCCACATCATGTCAGAGCTCCTGATGTTCATTTCTGCCCTCCCCACAGGGAAAAAGACAGTAATCTTGTCTCTGAAAGTTGAACATTCAGAGAATCCAAAAGAATCATTGCCCTTTCTGTCGTCACCCTCATCTTTTCAGTCTGAGAATCTGTTTCTTTTTTCCTTCTGCCATGAGATCCCTCTGGTCTCCCTGGAGGAAGAGAGCACCCCTCAGATCTGTGGAAGGCTCTCTCTGAAGAAGGTGAAGGAGGATTCCCCCATTTCCCAAAACCACTGAGGTGAGTCAGGCAGATGTGGGCTGGTGGCTCCAGCCAGGCAGGGATTTTCAAACCAGACATGCTGAAATGGATCATCCATTTCTCCAGGGAGAACTGCTTTCCATGAGCTCTTCTGGGATTAGTCAGACAGACACATGGCCAGAAGCAGATTGTCACCTTCCAACTGGCCACCCCAAAACCTTTCTGCCCCAAACCCTCACCTTTGTCCCTGCCAAGCCATCCTGTCCACCCATCAGCATCCAGGTGAGTGCTCAGGTGGAGCAGGCCTGTCACCAGGGAGGTGACAGCCACCAGGCAAGACCAGGCAGCTGTGACCAGCCCTGCTCCCACCTGCAGCCCTCCAAAGGCACCATCTGGCTGCCAGCAGCTTCATTTTGCAACCTTAGGGTCCCTTTAATGCATCCCCCCACCCTCTCCTTTTTATGGAATAGGCAAAATAGTCATAGTAACTGATCATAAAATTTCAAACTCATTTACCTTTCAGGAGGCAACTCAGCACAGGCTGTTACAGGGCAATTTGGTACATCATAAAGTTTCCTATTAGAACAGAAAATAGGGCTGCTTGCATGAGCTGCCAATTGGAAATAAAATAGTAGTGGGGTCATGATCATTAGTGCTGCTTTTTCTGTTAGGTTTGCTTTCCACCAGGGTGGGAAGAGGAGGGAGATTTAGATGCAGGTGAAAACAGATGAGGCAGGACTGGAAGAAGGAGAGAGGAGAGGAGAAAGGGTTACTCCAGGAGGATGGGTCTGCTCCTGCACCTATTGGATTTGTGGTGGAGAGCCCTACAGGGTGCTGGTGGGTCCAGAAGGAGTCCCTGGACCAGACTGGGGTGTCCAGCCTCTTGCAAGAGCAGCTCAGCAGAGTGGCAGCTCCTTTTTGATGTCTGAGAACACATGTTTTCAAAACCAAAACCAAAACTTACCTGAACTGAGGTAAAGATAGGCCAGAGTGAGAGCAAACCTGTTGGTACTGTATCCAAACACTGCTGTAAATAAAAACAGCTAATCCAAAGTTGTCTTTCAGTGTGAAACCATTCCCTCTTGTCCAGTCATTATGGTCTGTGCTCTTGAGGTTGAACTCTCAAGGACATCCTGAGCTGTCATCCCATCCATGGGGACAGTGGTACAGGAGGAAGGCTGAAAAATTTTGCTTCAGGAAAGCAGCATAAATAATGTTTTTATTTCTGTGAAGGAGGATAAAAAGCTTCTTTCCCCTATCAGGAGTTTCCTTATGCTGGTGCTCAGGCTATCAGCATGCTGACCCAGGTGAGAGGCTCAGCTCACGTCCACACACTGACTCAGCAACAGATCCCCATCACAGAAATCAGAGACACCATGAAGAACCTGGTCCATGGAAATCAGAAGGCATCAGCTCAGAGTTTGGAGCACTCAGGCCATAAATAGCTGTGAAGTCCAGGTCACAAAGCAGTAGTAAGCAATAACAACATGATCTGTTTGTTAATATTCATCCCATGGCTCCCATAAAAGCCCTCATGCCCTTTTGAGAGCTCTGTCCTCTTGCATTATTCCTACAATTTATTAAGACAAATTGTTCCTACGCCACCGTTGGAAAGCAACCAAAACCAGCAGCACTGTCTCCATCTCGTGGGGGAACAGAATCCCAGCCAACCCATCTCACTGCTCACTAAGCACATCCAAACCAAGCTGGGTTTGTTTCCTCCCCATCCTCCCCTTGGCTTTTGGGTGGTTTCCTCTCAGCTGCAGCCTCCAACTCCTCCTGCCCTGGCACTGCAGTCATCCCTGAAGCATCCCACCCCTGCCTGCCTGCCCTGCTGCAGGCTCTCCTCCTCTGTGGGGAGCCCAGAGCTGGGCAAGACCAAGGGCACAGGAAAGCCTCCCAAAACTCTGTGGGAAAACACTTCTGCCAGCAGTAGCAGCACCTGGACAAGGAGATGCTGCTCCAGCTGTGTGAAAATGCACCCCTGGCACAAACCCCGCTGGCCCACGGGCTGGAGAGCCCCAGGTTGCCACTCTGCTCTCCCTGGACCCTGCACACCCCACCAGGGCATCCCAGCAGCACCACTCTGGGGAGCACTGCAGGAACCTGCTCGTCCTGTGGGCAAGAAGCTGGGCCAGCCTCTCTTCCTCACACACAGCTCAACACCAAGCGCCAGCCAGGCCTCGCACCCAGATGGGCTCAGCTGCTGCTTCTGAACAGGCCACGAAACACCAGCTTTGAGGAATTCAGAGATTTTAGAAGAGCTAAGGTTTTAGAGATAAGCCTTACTAGAGTTAATTAAAATAAATGAGTAACCCTTGATGAAGTTAAGAGTTAGTAGTTAACCAATAATTGATTGCTTGTCAGCACAATGTTTAGTTAGCTGGGTTTATAATGAAGAATATAGAAGCTGACAAATAGGAACATAAGACAATTGTGGGCCTACTCTGTTCTGAAACCAATTGAAGACAAGGAATGGGAGTTCTACCAAGAGTTCATTTGTCATATTTGCATTGAAAAGGCAGAAAGGTCAGAAGGAGGAAGACTTCATTTACTTCCTCATTTTGGGCCCCATCCCCATGAAAGGGACCACCGACCCATTTCAAGGAACAAACCATGCATGCTTAATAGCTTTTGAAATGATTAGCATACAAAACAAGGAATGGGATGTACCAAAATGATGAATATGCATTTGTATTTTGGGTATTCAGTACTTGGATGGATAAAAGGGCTCTGCAATCACTTGGAAGGCACTGTGTGGATTTGGGAGCTATCCCACATGCAATAAACACACACTTTCTAACTTTAAACTGCTAGGGAGTTTTTGTCCTTCACAACTGGATATCGGTACTAGATCAATATCCATATTTGTTTAATAATTCAGCCAGAGAAGTCAGCCCCGAGGCTGAGGGCTGAGGGCAGTGCTTGATTGCAGCAGGTGGGTGAGGGTTTTCCAGGGCTCTGCTGGGGATGGAAGTGAAGCTTTATGGAGTGCTGGTGGACAACACAGATTTAGCACAGGCTGCAGCAGTGCTGTCCCCTCACCGTCTGATTTCCGAGTTCCAAAGGCTTAGGGTGACATATAAAACTTTGCTACACCACATTTTTAGGTTTATGTTCTACCAAGTGGCTCTTCACATTTATCCTGAACATTCTCCTAAAGCATTTTGCTGCCATTAATTCACTGTCATGGATTTGATAGCCTATGGCAGAGCTATCAGCCAACAGCAGGTAGTCCATGATGGAACTTTAAGTCACAGTCATCTTTTATGACCAGGATTCATTCCTTAAACCTTTTCTTTCCCTTCTGGCTTGCTTTGATTTGGGCTTTTCTTATTAATTAAATGGCAAGTTTCAGTAGCCTAAGATTGAATTAGAAGGCTTGTTTAGAGGAATGAGAATGATCAGAGCAAAGGGTGGAAGCAATATATGTAATATATACATATACTTAAGACATGGAACTTTGCTTCCAGACGTTTGGAACAAATTAAATAGAGGATCAAATTAACTAGTGATTGAATTAAGTGGAAAGCATCTCATTACCTAAAAGATGGAAACATGTGTCATTTTATAACAGCTAAAAATAAAGCAAGAATGGGTTGAAATGAAAAGCAGGAACCTGAAAATGTCAGCCAAATTTGGGGTCTGGTGAGCCCTCCAAATGGGAAGGCTGTAAATAAGGTGGGTTTTCTGCATAGTGCTGGGAAATGATGGGCTTGGAAACCAGATGTTGTGAAAAAGGAGGTGCTACACATCATATTTCACACGTGTGCAGGCAAAGAAAGGTGTGCAGGGACAAAGGGGGCTCATCCAGCTAAGAGGGGCGCCCAGGACACCCTCCTCACCCCCAGGCAGAGCCTTTGGGTTTGGTACCTGCTGCTCTGCTGAGCACCCAGAGTGACACCACTCTCCATGGCAGTGGGATGAACTGTCAGTGAAGGAGGTCAAACCCTGCTGCTCACAGCCCAGCTGCTCAATCTCCCTGCATTTCAAGTGTTTCACAACGAGGAACAAACCTAGGGGTGCAAATACATCTTTTTAACCCAAGATTAAGACACCTTATTGCTGCCTTAATTCAGCACCTTTATCAGAGGGCTCGCTCTGCTGTTTTCCAGACGTTCCATTTCCTTTGAAATGGACGTGAAAAGCAGAGGGAGCATTCAGATCCAGGTTTTTGTTTCACCATTACAACAGAGACCGTTCCACACGCTCCTTCCCTCCTGTGACACTGATGTTCATCTTCCTTCCTGCTCATCTGGACCTTACAAATTCCAGTCACTTCTCTTCCTGACCCCGCCTTTCACTTAAGGATGCATCGGATGGAAATTGCACCGAGCTGCCACGGAGTGCAGGAAATCAGTTTTTCACTCCACCAAACTCCAGCCCCAAATTCAGGATGAGGAATATGGCCTTAGCCCTTTCCTATCTAATGCTGTATTTTTTTTTCTTTTGTTCCACTTACATATATATATCATGTCCTGACAAATGAAAGTGGAGCTTTTCCAAGATAAATAACATTATCTTTGCAGAACCCTACAGCACCCCATGGCAACTCATTATTTCTCAATTAAATTTACTGCTCATTGGCAGTTGCTCTGCTTTAATTTTCTGCTATTTGTTTAGTGAAGACCAAAATGCATAACACAAAGCCCTATAAAAGTCAGGCTAAGTTAATTAAATGTGAAACTAGGAAAACCTAACTTTGCCTCCTGAGCAATTTTGTCATGAGATCTCCTTAAAAATGTCACTTTTTGCAGAAATTTATTTAGACATATGTAACCACGATTAATTAAATGTGTGGTCCCTCCACAACTCACTCCAAAAGACTCTTAGCTGTATTTTGTAACCACTGATTGGAGAAACAGTTCACAAGATTCAAAATGCCACTGGAAGAAAAGATATTTCAGTCAGACCAGTATTTTTAGGCTCCTGAGTTATTTTGCCTGAATGCAGGATGCCTGAATCTAGATTTGGAAGAGATTGACCACATTATTTTCCTGGTTTCTTTCCTTGATGGGACCATGGATCTGATGGATGGCAATGCAGTCTAGTATTTGTATAATCCATTTTACATATTAATAAAAATCCTCTGGTCAATGCCTACTACAAACTGGATCAAGAAATGCGAGTAGATGTAAAAAACTAACACAGACACAAACCTTGGCTGATGATGCTCCTACAGCACATCAGAAATAATTTTTTTCAGTAACTCTATTCAATATTTGCATTCTTCTCTCCAGCTGAGCTAGGCAGACCATGTAAATCCTACTTCCTTACCATGTAAATCCTACTTTCCATGTACTTATTTCTCTGCATAGGTGATGGAGACCTTGAAATCATCTCACACATGGTGCAAATTGTGTAAATCATTGTCTCTGTTCAGGTGAAGTCTGTCCTCGTGGTCTCAGGGTGGGGTGTCCATCACAAACCCACCACTCAGACACCTTTGCCAACCATGGAAACACACACCTTCATCCAGCCCTGAGAGAGGAAGGTAAAAGAGAGACAAACAACCACTTGAAAATGTCCATTTTCCACCACTGTTTGTAGCAGCAGCCTGTAGAATTTCCTAAGACAAGTCACCAGATTTTAGGCTGAAATCTGGAGGAAACTTATTGAAATCTAAGAGCAGAATTTAACATGTCAGAAACACTTTCCAGAGCTAGAAGATTCCCAGCTTGGAGTTTGAAACTCCAGATTTATTTCTAAAACCCACCAAATCATTTGAAGGAGGAGAGGAAAAGAGCAATCTTTTCTGAGGGTCACAAATTAGAAACAACACAAATAATGAATCACAGAATCACTGGGTTGGAAGAGACCTTCAAGATGATCGAGTCCAACCCAGCCCCAACACCTCAACTAAGCCCTGGCACCCAGTGCCACATCCAGGCTTTGTTAAACACACCCAGGGATGGTGACTGCACCACCTCCCTGGGCAGCCATTCCAGAACTTTAACAAAGGACCCTGAAGATGGATAAAAGTCTTCATTTAGATACCACAAGTCAGTTTGAAGAAAACAGAATCCAAGGCTTCAATATTCTGTTGAGACAAATTACTTCAAAAGGGAGACATACAAAGCTGGGGGTGCTCAGCCTGGAGAAAAGGAGACTCAGGGTGATTTTATCTCTCTCTACAGCTCCTGAAAGGTGGCTGTGCTCAGCTGGGGTTGGGCTGTTTCTCCAGGAACTGACAGAACCAGAGGTCACAGCCTCGAGCTGCACCAAGGGAAATACAGGTTGGGTATTAGGAAAAAGTTTTTTCCAGAAAGGTGATAAAGTTCTGGAATGGCTGCCCGGGGAGGTGGTGGAGTCCCCATCCCTGGGTGTGTTTAAAACAGACTGGATGTGGCACTGGGTGCCAGGGTTGAGTTGAGGTGCTGGGGCTGGGTTGGACTCGATGATTTTGGAGGTCTCTTCCAACCTGGTCACTCTGTGAATTCTGTAAACTGCACCTCTAAAGGTTTGGCTGAGGCGCTTTTGCAGGAATGAGCAGCTCAGTGGGAAGAAGGTTTGTCCCGGTAGGATCAACAAGCAGAGACCTGCCAGAGCCCATCACATGCCTGTGCTTGGTCCTTGCTGCTGCTCCCAGGAGGCAGAGCTGTGCCCCAGGCAGCAGCACCTCGAGGCAGGTGCAGGGGAACAGCAGCATGACGGCGCTGAGGTGAATTTTGCATCCTGGGCAAGGTGAGAGAAGCACGGTGTCAGCAGCTAATAAGTTTATAACGGGATTTCTTCCTCAAGCCAAAACCAGCCCAGATTTATAACCCTCCCATAGCACTCTGAACTTTCCGACACTCCTCCTGAAACATTTCATTATTGCTCAATTACTGTCATGTTCTCTTAAAGAGCTGCAGGGGGAAGGTGGTCTCCATTTGGAGGCCAGATGCCATTTCCATTTCCTTGAAAAACTGCTCTGTGCAATAAATAACCCAGTCACCCTTCAGAAACAGGCTTTGAGGCTACGATAAGTTAAAAAAAAAAAGTGAAAACTGTGACATGTTCTATGTGTAATGGAAACTAACCAGAAACTAAGATGTTAAATTAGTGGCAGGGCACCTTTGTCTTGCAGCCAGGCCAGATTGTCTGGCTGGCTTGGAGGCAAGAGCAGCAGAAACCTTCCCCACTCTCAGCACTGATGCTGCCTCGCTGAGGGACCTGAGCTGCCTAGAAAGGGTTTGGTGGTGTGGCGGCTACAGAAGTGGCTTCTCTGAGTAGCTGCTGGAACCTTCTCCGGTGTCTGACTGAGGCAATCCCTGCTGGCTGCAGGATGGACCCGCCACTGGGGGAGGGCAATGCTGAGAACAAGGACCTGAGCCCACTGTCCAGGACAAAATCATCACCTCTGCACAAGCAGCTGCTCAGCACCCACCTCACATGAGCTCTGGAAAATGAGAAATCAAATATTTTCCATCCTGAAAAGCAGGTTTGACCTCTGGACTTCAGACACCACAGCCCACTCCAGCATGGGAGGTCTTAAATTCTGTATCCTTAACCAGAAAACCAGAGAGCCAACTGTGCTCAAAACCTCACCCCTGAGCTCGGGCTCTGTCACAGGGTTTGTGAATCACCTGACAGCTCTCATGCATTCACTTCCACAGCACATTATCATCCAAAACATCTTTTCTGCTTTGATACTAGTCACAAGTATCTGTTTGTACATATGGAAACCACATTTTACATTCCAGACAGAAATTCATCCTCAGTTTCAGAGAAGGAAACGAGCTATTTCATACGAGATGCATAATTTGTTGTGTGAATATGAAATACATGACTGCCTCACATGTTGTGAGCTAATCATAAAAAAAAAAATAGAATGGAAAAGTTCCATCTGTCTCTAAATCCTATGATCCAACTTTTCTCAGCTAACTCCAGCTCTGCCAGTACCTGGTACACACACAGCAAGGAGAGGTTTTAGTGCCAGGAAGTCAGTGAAAAACAGAGGAGAAAATATGAAGCACAGCTGAAGTTACATCTAAGACAGTGAGGAAACATCTCAGAGGGAACAGAGACCTTATGACACCTCTTCAGCTGACTGAAGTCATTCCTCAACTCTTCAAATTGTTCTTGACCTGCCTTTTCATCCAGGCTCCCCTGCAATTATCTTCTTAACATAATTTCTCTGTAGTTCCCTGAAGAGCCTTAATGGGATCACTGGGAAAGATCCAGCAGGACATTAGAAAGCGTGGGGGCAAAAAGATGATGAGAATATTGCCACTGGTAAGGCTGCAAGTTCAGCCTGGGGCTTGCTGGCCTCAGCAGCAGCTCTGCCACACAAATTCAGTGGGTCTGACCCAGGTCTGACATGCTTTGCTTCTTCTGCCGTGGTCTCATTTATCTGCACCACGTTCCTGAGCCTGACTTTAAAGTTCTGCTCCAGTGTCACCAAAGGAGCTCCTCCCCTGGCATCCAGGGAACAGAATTATTCCACAGGAAACAGCAATATTTGCCTGTTACTTTCAGTGTGTCACTGGAACTGCTTCAGCTTGTTTGCCTGAAAAAATGAAACAGGCTTGAAACAGCAACAGGAGGTGGTGCCAGGTTCCCAGGACTGACAGGACATGTTCATGCAAAAGAAAAAGAAGCCCCAAATCTCAGCTAGCAGCTACTAAAGCAGTGAGACCACTGAGACCCAGCTCAGCCCTGGTCATCCCTCTCTCCCCCCACTGCTGAGGGCAATGATGCTCTACCTTAGATGCCATAGCTGAGTCCCCAAGTTTAATGAGATGAATCTTTGCCATCCTACAGGTTTAACCCACTTATAGTATTAAATTAAATCACCTGGATTAAGATAATTTTGTCTCTTGAATCCATTTAACTAAGCAATGCAGATCACTGTAGCTGAATCTTTTGTCCTTGGAGATTTATCCAACCTGGATTTTACCAGCACAGCCCTTGTGCCACCCTTTTAGAGGGTTCCAAATTGGCAGTGACTTCCAGACTGGATTCAGAGTCAATTAAAGTCAGTCAATTAAAGACTCAGCAAGGTTTAGATCTGCCTCTTTAGGATCTATATTACAAACCATGTCCATGTTTTAATCAAGAGACCATGCATTAATGATTTCAGAATTACCCTGTCTTGGCCAGCCAGACCTCAGGGACATCTTTCTGACAGGATCTGTCTTCCATCACACCAGTGATTGACCCATGAATTTTGCCATCTCTGTTGAGAGAAAAGCAAATTAGCAAAGGAGTGAATTTACACTTCTCGCAGTTCCCAGAGATTTGTCCAAGTTTTTTTACCTTGTTCTTCCCATGGCTCCTCTGGTGGAAATCTTCCTGCACTGGGATGTGTCTGCTGACAGCTGACAGCAAAAATGGTGTTAGAAAATACCCAAAATGTGTCACATGGAGAGGAGGGAGAAGGTGGGAGAGGTGCAGGACATGTCACACAGCTTTGGGAAACTGCTCAGCTCTGGTCATCAGCTTTAGGTGAGATTCTGAGATTCACAAAGGACAGCTGCTGCCTTTTCTGTGTCCTGCAAATCTCACCCAGTGGCCACAAGTGCTCAGCTAGAGCCATTCAATACAGAATCACAGAAACACAGAATGAACTAGGCTGGAAAAGACCTTTGAGATCATCAAGTCCAAACTGTTACCAAACACCTCCTCAACAACTAAACCATGGCCCTGAATGCCCCATCCAGTCTTTATTAAACGTGTCCAGGGACCGTGACCCCACCACTGCCCTGGGCAGATGATTCCAGTGCCCAATCCCTCTTTCACTGAAGAATTTTTTCCTGAAAAAAAATCCCAGCATTTGGTCAGATGGGCTTTACCTCTGGCTCTGTCACCTTTTCTCTGGACTTGGTTGTAAATCCCTCCTGGATCCTTTACAATACGAGAGGCAGGGAGAGGGAAGAATCGCCTGGTTTCAAACAAAGCAGCTCATTCAAAAGCTGTTGTTTGCCTTGGGCAGCAAACACTGACTTTTACAAACAGCAGACATGTCCTGGGGATTTGGGGTGACTGCTGCAACATTTTCTGGCTGGATAGTAAACAGCTAGGTAACCACTGACACTGCCCTGATGCAGGGTTTGAGGTTCCTTTCCTCTTCCCTGGGGAACATAAGCCATGATCCTGCTAGAGAAACAAATGATTAATCATAGCAGGGGTACCTCATTAAGATTTATTACAAACCCTTGTGATAGCTCAGGAAAACTGCTTCCAGGAGTCATCCAATAAAGCAGAATTAACAAGACAGCCCCTCAGATGGAACTGTGCTGCCCAAATCCCTTTACACTGACCTGCAGCCCAGAACTGCTGCGACAGCCACAGCGGCTGCCCAGCATTAGCAGAGCTCTGCAACTTTCAGCAAGAATCAGGCACGGAGCTATAAAGCTGAGGAACAAAGAGAAAGGGGGAAACCACAACCTTGTGCCATTTGATTGTGATTTATGCCCCGTTCCACCTTGCCTTTTAGGAGGAAAACAGCACAGGTTGCACAGAAGTGCCCTTTGGTGCCGTGTGTGCAGCCCTGCTGCCTCACATCACCTCAACACGGGCTGCAGGCGGTCCTGCCACGTGAACCCAAGGCTTGCTCCCACCAGGAAGGAGGATTTGCAAGTCTTGTGTGCACTGATGGCACCTGCATGGCCACGCAGGCTGCCCACACACCTCGAGTTTCTCCACAGCCTGGAGCAGTTTGCAACACGAACCACGGCACCAGATCCCTCCAGAGCATCACTGCCTCTGAGAGATTCAGGCTCCAGCTCCAGCTGGAGGACAGAGAAGGTGGCACCCAGCACACACCTGACACCCAACATTTTGCCAATTCTCAGAACCAGGCTTTTTGCTGTTTCTTTTTTTTTCAAAGTGAATTTTTTTGTTTGCCAATCGTGTTTTAAAGAAAAACTGATGCGCACAGAAGACAAATAATCCCAAGAGCAATACTGGGGAAAAATGAAACATATGAATTGTCCCAATATAATTTTGTTTTCCAGGGAAAAAAAAACCTTGCAACAGGTAACCAGGTCTCCTCATTTAAGGAGTGTAAACCCAGCACCCTGCATTGCCATTAAAGTAACTTAAAAGGTGCAGAGCCCAGAGCAGCTCCTTCCAAAGGTGAAATAACTGTTTCTGTGGTGAGCTCAGCAACACGAGGAAAGCTGCCCAGTGTGTGAAATGATCCAGGACAACATTTTTCAGTTTGTTTTTCCCATTGGTGTGTAATGTTATCCAGCTCACACACAGCTGAACGAGATCATGCCTTCCAGGAAGATCTCCAGGTCTGAGGTATCCCAGCTAGAATTCATTTCCCTCCTGTCCTGCTCAGCTGTTCCACTGGGTAATGACTGTGTTGCTCCACAGTTGTCCTTCCAACCTAATTTCAACATCCACCCTCTAGATCTTCTTCTGGCACAGGGAATTACCTACCACAACCTACCACACTGCCTCCAAACTTCCTTTTCAGCAAGCCAAGCAGCCTGAGCTCTTTAAGCCTCTCACTGCAGACTTTTACATCCCACCACAGCTGAGTTATCCTCCAGCCTATACCCAAGAGAACAAAAGCCATTGTGCTGTTGTGAGGGTCAGAAACTTTGTGTTTTGCCAAAGAGTGCAACCCACTGAGATTGCCTCAGATGCAAACACCAACCTGATAAAACTGAGGGGTGTGAGAAGGGCAGCACTCAAATGGGACACAACTATTGTCCCTGGAAGTGTTCAAAAAATGTGTAGGTTGGTGCTTAGGGACACAATTTAATGGTGAATCTGGCAGTGTAGGTTGGACTCAATGATCCTGGAGGGTTTTTCCAGCCTTTAATGATTTTGTGATCCCACGAAGGAAATCCCAGTCTCTGTAGCTCCTCCAAGGCTTTCATGAGCAGCCACTTGTGAACATTCACTGATTTCAGTTATCCATCAGCTCATGCATGTCTGGCAATCTCCACTCTGTTAGGGAACTCTGAAGTCTCTTCTGTGCCATGAGGCTGTGCAAGGTCTGCGAGCTGTGTGTGCTGTTGGAGATGGTTTCACTCAAAATGGCACCTGTCCATGGGGAAGAGGAGAATTCTCCAAACAAATGGCTCATTATTTCAGCACTTGCATGGGAGGGCTCCAAGGAGAGGTTTTCATCAACAAAACTCTCTCTGGGTACCACTGACAGCGAGAGCTTCCAGTCAAGGCATGCTGAGGTGAAAATCCAGGGAATGCCATTCCTTCTTGGAGCCAATTCCTGCAGTGTCAAATCACCAGCCAAAGAAAACACATTAAAATCAATGCCCTTAAAAGTGACAAGCTCCAAAAAAACACACCCTGAAAACAGAGATGGTCAATCCAAAGCTGTTCACGAGGCCAACTCCAACTGCCAGGCTCCCTGTCACGATATTCCCTCCCAGTTTTTCCCCAGTGAAATATGGGTCTCCTGGCTGGAGGCAGTGTGCTGCTGCCCCTGTGCTCAGGCAGCACTGCAGGAGTGTGGAGCAGGCTGTGCCTCGCTGTGTTTGTTCAGTCCCAAGAAAGGCAAACCTTGACTCCCGGAGTCACTCTGCTGAAAGAACATTCCTGCATGGAGGGGTCTTTATGTTTCCCCACAGGCTGTGCTGGTGGTCTCCCAAACCAGGCCGTGGTGTCTCAGCAGCAGTTCTAATTGTGGAGCCCAAGGAAGCAGATAAACAAGAAGCTGGATGATTCTGTGAGTGAATTTAGGCTTGTGATAATATCAAGTGTCAATATCCAAACCTGACCACTGATGGGTTTGACCCCAACTTCCTGAGAAAATTTGCTTCCATGTCAAAGCAGGACAGTGGAAAAGATGTTTCAGCCAGAAGTGAGTTAGTGGTGAGGTTAATGGACAGAAGTTTCTGGTCTGCTGTTCACAGCAGGTCAGGATAGAAAAGGCTTTAGATGTTTCCAGCACTGGTGGGTCCATGCCTCTGAACAAGCAATACAGAGGGTCTGTCTCCCAGGCTGTGGCATTCACATTTCCTCTGAACAGACAGAGATTTCGCTTTCTCAGAATTTCTCCTGAGAGAATCTATAAGAAGAACAGAGAAAATAAAATCAAAACCATTCTTATTATCTCATTCACTACTCCTCTATTTGTGCCCATGCAAAATGTGTTCTAGAGATTATTTACCCAAAGTAATTACTTAATTAAATTCTAGTAATAGTTGTTTTGATTCATTAACCAATTAAATCCACGTGTGTGTCAAGACTCTCAGGAGAGAGTCAAAGTTTTCTAGTTAGTTAGTGATAATTCTTGTTAGTGTAATATAGTATAATATAGTTTAATAAAATAATTAATTAACCTTCTAAAATCATTACAATCCTACACATCATTCTTCCCACATCGGGGATCCCAACACCAATACCAGGCCACCCCACTTGTAAGTTCAGTTATGGGGAAATTGAGGTAAGTTGAAAACACAGCCCAGACTTTTCCCCAGCATTTGGCAGCAAGGGGAACCAGGGCTTCTGTCTATATTCAACACCCTGGATGACATTCCAGCACTTTCTCAAATGCAACCACGTCACTGCAGAGATTGAAACTGCCCACCCAGCACATCCTCACTCAGGAGCAATGGCCTGAGGCCAGGCTGTCCTCAGAGGTCCCAGGAAACACGGACAGTGGAGAGGGGTGATGCTGGTGAGAGCAAATATCCTTATCCCAGCAAAGCCCACAGGATCACAGCCTGGGCAGGCAGCAGCAGCTCCATCTGCTCACCCTGTGCTGCCTCAGCCACAGCACCAGCTCCTGCAGCAGAGGAATCATCTCTGGGCACCGAGAGCTCCTGCTTCAGCAATATTTCTGTGATGCCTCTGAAGTAATTACCAACAGCTCTTCCCACTGTCCTCTAATGGAAGGTGGCCTCATTAATTACATTACACTGAGTCAGCTTATCTTGCTCAGAGGTAATCAAAACACTGTTAGTCCTTCTTCCAAAATAAGCAGCAAACTTGCCATGACACCTTGTGTTTAAATATTTTCCACTATGAATCCAACTATCTGAACCTCATCTCCTGTGCAAATCAGTTCACTCCTGAGCTGCCAGCACCGGGAAGAACACAGTGTGGTGTTTTGGGGTATCCAGCAGAAACAGCAGAAGGGGATGGAACACTCCAGTTAGGCTTGAGTGAAGCTTTGGCACTGATACAGACATGAAGCACCTTGGAAGCACCAGGAGCCCTCTCAGTAAAAACTGCAGCAAACCCCAACTCAGGGAAGAAATGATGGTGTCTGCTCCAGATCAGAAGGCTGAAGGATAGATTTATTAAAACTATACTATATTGCATTAATATACTGTTTAAAGAGATGCTATCCTATTCTACATACTCACTTCTTACTTACCCAACTCAAACTTGTGACTCTGCTGAGAGCCCAAGCCACAGCTGGGTCCCTTTGGTCACTGACCCCAAACAACTTCACCAGAATCCAACCCAGCCATCACTGCAGGTGAACAACCTCCACACCACATCCCACATGGGAAAAACCAAGGAGCAGAGATAAAGATTATTTTTTCTTCTCTTCTCTCTCTGCTTCTCCTGTGAGACAGAATTGTGTCTCTCTGTCCAGAGAAGGTGAATGTCACAAGCCCTCAGCAGTGACCATATTTCACTGTGTGACCTCTCCTGGCCCCTGCACGATGCTGGTTCTGAGGAGGAACCTCCTGTGCTGGCTCATCAACCCCACCTAAATTAATGTGGCTGTTAATATTGACTAATCTACATATTGCTCCTGCTGTTAATTCCTCTCTCTTACCAGCTCCAGTTTCCCCTTGCCTCTGCTCTATGGCACAGTCCATTTACAGAATAAATGTGCAAGTGAACCTCTTTAAACCCTGCACGACATAGGCTGAGCTTAACCGACCACATCTACAGGCCTAGGTTTGTCCTTTCCCTTAAATATATGAAATAGCATCATTTAGGTGATATTATTTATTCAATAATGTTATTTAATCCCTGTGGTTATTAGAGAAAGGCAAAAGGGCTGAATCACCTTCCAGAGGGATCCCTTTCTTTGATGTTATTTTAGGGAACCTACAGGAATTAGGAATAGGAACCAACTCATAGTAACTACAACGTGGTAAGGAACAGACCAAAGCTTCTTTAAGGGAGGAAATATGGAATTTAGGAGAAATGATCATGCTTGAGAAAAGAAAAAATGTCTCTGTTTAGCATCTTGAAGCTATTTTGAAATGTTTAAGTTTTTCCTTCCTATACATTTGTTTCAGAAAAATCATCAGTGTTTAATTTCTAAGGAGAGATTTAAATGGTTTCAGAGCATGCAGCTGAAGCAAAATGAATCAAACTGAACATTCAGGGTCCCCTATTTGTTCTGCTGAATAATCTTCCTCTTAGCGCTATCAGAAAGAAATTAAGAAACATTTTTTAGTTTAACAACTAAAAGTAGAAATCAATTATTCAGACTTCTAGTTCTGAGCTATTTTGAAAAATCTACCTTTTTGATATGCTTGAGATCATTTAAAGATATTAAGAAATATGGTTGCATCCACCAAATTAAAGGAAGTATCAAAATATCAGATGCAAAATAAAAGCTTTCAAACAAATCTCCATAACCATCAGTGAAAACAGTTGACAATTATTTATATTCCAAATAAAACAGGTGATTTTTTCAATTAAAATGGAGATGCAATCCTTCTTAAAAGTAATGAAAATGCAAATACTCAGTACTAGATAAATTAGTCTGGGAAAATGCATATATACAGAAAATAGGTCATGTTGCACTGAGTGAAAGAGGGAGGGAAAAGCAGAAAATTGAAAGGAAAAGGCAAATTGAACTCAAGTTCTTATTTCTCAACAGCATCCTTTAACAAAACCCACTCTTTATGTTTTCTCTACAAACATTGAACCAACAAGGAAAAGGTCACTGGGATCTGACCTTCCTTTAATAATACATTGGCAGTTTTTCCTTTAGAGGGAAAAACATTTTGTAAGAGCAAAGACAAATAATCCCAACTAGATTAATAAATTACTTAAAAGAGAGAGCTGAAAAGGAAAGCCCCACAAATCAAGACAGTCCTTCTGCTTTTATTTTAGTGCATTTTGTTTTAGCACCTTTTCTTAAAAAAAAAAAAAAAAGACAAAAAGGTGCATAAAACAATATTTGGAAATAATATTTGGAATACCACGGGGTGTTAAGGAAAAACAGAGGAGCTGAGTCCCACTGGGCAGCCAAACAGTGAAGCGCTGAAGAGGCAAAAACACTGCAGGGAGAAAACCCACTTTCTTTTTCTCTTTCTGGTTTTCTCCCCCATCTCAGAGGTCACTGGTTTGTTTATTTAATTAACCAAGTGGCACCTCCAGGGCTCGTTCCCCTCTTGGTTATCCCATGGGAGAAGAGCTGCAGGGACATTCCATGGCTCTGGAACCACGGGACATCAGCCCAGGTCTGCCTTCCTGGCAAGGATGGGACCAGGTTAAAATAAACCATCAAGGTTTCAGGTCGTGTTTTTGGAGGAAAAGGGGAGGAAAAGTTCAGGTCAGAAACAGGCATTGCTGTCAGAGGTGTCAGACAGCCCTGGCACAGGGCAGGTCCTTGAAGGCCCCAGCCAGACAGGATTCCTTGGTGTGCACAGGGCTCTGGAACCTGCACCATCAATCCATCAGCAGTCTGCATGAGGCAAGAGCCCAGGCTCCCCTCTACAACACCAAAAATCCCCTTTTTCAGCAGCAGTTTCACTCCTCAGAGAGGAGCTCTGCCCCAGCGATGTCCATCCTGAAATACACCAGAAGCAAGAGGAGAATGGAACACTCTGAGCTCAGGGGAGCAGATTTAACCACAGATATGAGCCCTGACATGAACCAGCCCCTCTCTCTGACCCAGGCACAAAACTCCAAGGGACAAGTTACACCCTGGCCCCAGGAGAGCTGATCTTGCCCTGAGGTGGAGGCTGGAGCATCTTTAACATCCCCTGTTCTCCCATCTTGTGCCCTTGCTATGAGTGTTTTAAAAACAAACAAACAAAAAAAAACCCCAACCAACCAAAATAAAGAAATGAATTCTTACTAACATTCTTTCCATGATTACTGTGTAAATAATATTCCAATAAAATGAGAGATGCAAATCTCCTTTAAGACCTCATTCACCAGATTCCTGCTCTTGCCTTTCAAACCTCAGCATCAGTAGTGTAGTCTTTCTTCTTCTACCCATCAATTGATACTTAAATAATGCATAAAACTGTCTTATTAAATGCATGTTGAATATTTATTTGGAAGCTCATCACAGGTTGAAAGATAACCTTCATTTTCAATTCCCTTTGGGATAATCAGCTAATTGGGCATCAGCTGAAGCTCAGTCTCTCCAGACTGCTGACAGTCAGCGTGGGAGCCCCTCCTCACAATGCCTCAGCAGCCCTGGAGAGGCTCTGGAGCTTTGTCCAACCTGAGCTAAGGCACAAGTTCCACATGAAAGCAAAGATAACTCACGTGGCCACTGTCACCCACACCTCCAGTGCTGCCTGTGCCTTTGGATTTGGGCCAGACTCAGGACAGAGCTCACAATTTCCTTGGGGTAACTGCTAAACCATGTCCTTAAATCAACTCTGCAGGACCTCCTGCAGAAATGAAGCAGGATCTCAGGCTTGTTTGCTCCTCACACATTTTGCATTAAATCATCTTGTGATAAATTCATTTTTCAGAATTAGAGATGCTTTAATAGAGCCTGGGCTGTTTCTGGTCTGAGCAGTGGAGTTGTTTCTTGTTCATCACCATCAGGTAAATATGAAGGCAGTCAGGTCAGCAATGATGGAGCAAAGACAGAAACATCTCCAAGAAGAATGTAAACAATCTGTTATCTTGTTTTCCAATCATATTTTTTTATAGATATGTTCTACCACACTGACCTAAGCCCAGTGCACCAATCAGGTGAAATATTTTTACTTTAAGACCAATGGAATTAATGTTCATGATGTTCTCTATAAAAGAGAGAGGTGCTTTTGAATAAAGTTTCATTTGCCTTCTGAAATCCTGTGAGTCATTTCACCCGTCCCTGGCTCAACAGCATCAAACACCTGCATCAGTTTCAGCTGGATGCTCTTCTTCCCTGGGATCAGCAAGGAAATGCAGAAAGAGCTCCAGAAATTCCTAATAGCCTCAGATTTTTCACCAGCTCTGCGTTTCCTCCTGTGTAGAAAGTAATAGCATGAAAATAATAGTGTGAAAATCCCAGTGTGCATTCCCCAGGCTCACTGAGCTCTGAAGCTCAGCGTGGATTTTCTAAGAATCAGAAGCGAAGTGACAAATTGGTTTGTGATTTAAAACTATTTGACAACCAAGTCCTGTAAGAAAGATGTAATCTGTGGCATTTTTGTACAAATTAAGTCTGATAAGGACAAATGAGAGGCTTTAAGGAGCTCTGGAGTGGGACACAAGCAGCATGCAGAGGGCAGAGATGGACCCTGCCTGCTGCAAAATCAACCCTTGTGGTGTCAGGTGTGGAGGGGAAAATCAACACACAGAGGGACTGACCACAGACACAGCTTGGAAAGAAAAAAGAACCATGAAACAGAGAAAAATAGACACTTTCAGGGCTTTCTTTTTGCTTCATACAGGTATCTTTATGAGGAGAGGAGCCACATGGAGGGCTGGTCTCTATGCACAGCTCTTCACTCACCTGCTGGTGTCTGCATGTGGGCAGGAGAGTCTGGCCTTGATGAAGGAGAGAAGATCCTTCCAGCCCTCAGCTTTGCCCTCCACATTTCCTTTCCCAGCAGTATTCCCCACTCCAAATTAAAAAGAAGATTCTTTTCCCAGTCTGCACCCATCTCTGAGGGACAGCCAGTACTGGTCCAGGCTCCTCAAGCACATCAGTCAGGTCTCTCACTATCCACTGTCAGGAAAGCACAGGTTCTCTGGAGTTCCTGCACAAAAGTCTTTAGTTTCCAGTTATTTTTAATTTTCTATGTATATTTGGAAAAAATAAAGTTACTCTCCAATGGGAATATTGGTTGGTAATACTGGATTTGGAGGTTGGGGGTGACCCCCAGCTGAAATGCATGGTGGATCTTTCACTGGTGCTTTACACATGCAGAGAGAAAATTTTTTAAATGTGGCAACTGTTGCTATTTAATTCCTCTAACTTATTAAAAAAGAAGAAAAAAAAAGCCTTAGTTTTCATTCCCCTCTTCTTTTTTTGTTTTATTTTGTGTTTTTTTTGAGTCTTCTCCATCTTCCCTTATTTCTTAGATAAAAAAGGGAAAATGAAAAAGTAAAAGCTCAGCCTTCCCCATATTTTAACTTTTTCTAAACTGCTCTGAGGAACTGTTTCTTCCAGGCAGGTCCCAGGTAGACTTTGACACGTATGAAAAACCCAATACCTGTAGATTCCCTATTTCCAGCACCAAAGGAGTGAGCTGGTTTTAAATAAAGCTGAGCCTGAAGCAACTCCCAATATATTTCACATCCCTGCAAAAGTCCTGTTGTTGGGAGCTGCTTTCCTCCTTTCATTTGCAAGTTGCCTTCATTACTGCCTTCCTTTACATCACAGAAAGGCTGCTGGTGCCATCTCCCATGTACCAGGTGCAGAACTATAAACTCAGAGTAACTCCACTAAATTTAATGTGCTTAACGGAGCTGCTCTGGATTTGTGCTGCTGCAAATGAGATCAGAGACCTCCCAGCCACAGGAGCCAGAGGGAGGTCAAATGTTTTCCATGCATTACCTCCCTGTCAGCATGCTAATGCTCTGCAATTCTCAAATGCTTCTCCCCAGACACCACAGTTCCAGGAATGGCACTAAAAGCACTCTGAGCTCAAGGCAGAGCAGGGTATGGCTGGTGAAGCCTCCAGCTTTATCTTTGTGAGCTGAGAGAGGAAAAGATGCAGCAGCTTCCAAAAGATGGCAACAAACCCACGCTTACTGATGGCACCACCACAGAATCACGGAATATTTGGGTTGGAAGGGACCTCAAAGCTGATCTAGAAAAGCAAAACAGGGTCTGAGCTTAGGTCAGTGCTTCTCTGTTTCTACTGGAGGCAGTGAAGGTTGTTTGCTCCAGCTGGTCTGAAAACTGGAGACTACACACTAAAATGATACTGATGCCTCTGGTTTTGGCTTTTATATTTTTCACATTCTGTGCTGCTTAGTGTGTGGGTCTGGGCTTCATATCAGGGGATGCTGAGCTCTCTGCACAGAGCAGGGACACAAAACAATTCCTGCTCCAGCTGGGCACCAAGGACAAATGATCCAAATCTCAGCCCAGCAGCACAAACCCCGTGGGCTGGAGAGAGAAAAACAAGCAGGGTGGGACTGCCTGGGCTGGAGCGGGACAATGAACTCCAAGGTGCCAATGGAGCAGAGCTGATCCCAGGGAGAGCCCCCGGGAGTGCTCGTGCATTTTGGGGCCATTTTGGGGCATTTGGGTGCAGCCCTGGCTGGGCTCTGGTGCTGCCCAAGGTGGATCCATGGAGGAGATCCTTTAATAAATCCCTGCTTTATTCTTTAGCTGTGATTAGGCTCTGTTCTAGGCCAGCCTGGACAAGGCATCAGCACAAACAACATCACAATATTCCTCTGCTTTCCCTTCTTATTAGCAAACATAGCTGCGAGGCCTGATTATGGGTGCTCATCATTTCCATTGTAATTATGAGGAATTATTTGTAACACCGTTTTAAATTTGCCCCTCAGTAACTGACTGAAGAAAATCTGACTTATGTTGACTTCATTGTTGTGTTCTTGGTGTCAGAGAGTAACAGAATTGGGTTGCTTTGACCAGTTGAGCAGACCCGTTTTTTTTGTGGGGCAAAAAGATTGCAGTGACTGCACAAAAGAGCAAGAAACAAGGTTTTCAAAATTCATTACATCCAATATTAATTACACAGTTTGGATTTTTTTTTAAAGCACAATTTAGCAGACTGCCTCTCACCTCTGCTACTCTGAACTTCCAGGATTTCATTAAAATTGCAAGAAATTTCTTCAGGTCAGTTTTGGGACAGCTTTGCTTTTGCAGTGAATCACAGAGCTCCAGATCTCAGAGGTCCAAAACAAATACATTCTGAATTTTAACATATATCTGGCTTATTACATTCCTGAGAAAGAGTCCCAAGATGCTACTGACAGTGAACTGTGCAGTGCTTCTCAGGGGCAGCATAAACATCTGATTTATTCAGGCTATTCCCCTCTTACCACTTAATGCTTGACAAGATTCTGATAGGGTATTTGAAAAAAAAAATATAGTGGGTAACCATGAAATGCAAGGCAATCATATCTACATTTACACAAGGCACTAACTTAAATTCTGGCCTGTTCGAATCATAAATTTTCTTAATATTAGTTAAAACTTTTTATTTTGATGTGATGTAATTGCCTGTGAATATCTGCAGTACAGTATCAAGTTTTAAAGCTGCTGAATGTTTCTTAGCCTCAGTTGTTTACACAGCTTTGCCAAACTTTAATGATTTGAGATGAGATTTTACAGGTGAACAATCTGCCTTCAGCAATATTTTCTCTTTAATTTATATCTAAAATGACCTGCCTCTTTCTTGGATGAGGATAGAAACAAAAATAACTTTCTGCTAAGTTGAACAGTTCAAGCAAATTTTTCCTTAAAAATTCTCCCCTGCCTTTTCCAGTTTGGACCGGGCCTTTTACTGGGGATGTCCTTCAAAAAAATATGGGCAACCTACAAGTTTTGTAAAGTCAGGGTCTTCATGACCTCAGAAAAACCTGCACTT
>QUSF01000033.1:6653804-6734387 GCA_003676055.1 Chloebia gouldiae | reverse complement strand
AGCCCATGTGAGGCACCTTCAGCCAATTTGGGGCACATTCAGCCAATTTGGGGCACCTTCAGCCCAGAGCACAGGGATGGAGCTGGGCTGTTCCCATCTCCAGTGACCACTGCAGTCCACACCAGCCTGGGGGCTGAGGATGATGGGTGGGGTCTCCTGTCAGGAGTCGTTGTCTGAACTCACCATCCCTCAGCAGAGCATTAAAAAAACCCTTGTATGCTGCTGATGCATTCATTTTTAGCACCCAAGCACGGCATGGCCAGGACCAGGAGCTCTGATGTCCCTGGATGGCAGCTCTGATATCTCTGTTCTGAGCCACCCACCTGAATCCCTCAGAGGGAGATCAGCCCTCAAGGCCAGGCACTTCCCCAAAGTCAGCCCCACTGACTTTGGCACTAACTCAGCATGCCTGGCTCAGAAAGCCAGGTCAGCAAAGCCAAAAAGAACAGAAAGAGCCATTAAACCTCCTACAAACAGCACTGCAAGGGCTTCTCTAGTCCCTGAATGTCTGGCAGACCTTGGGCAAGCATTGGAGTCCGGCTGGGTGCTGGAAGCTGGCAGAACTGGGGGCTCCTCTCTGCTTGGAGCTGGCTGTTCCCTCCAGCTCTGCACACACCCACAAGGACCTCTCACTGTGTCTGAGACCACGGGCACTCAAAATAAAGCAGACAGGAGGAGCTGATGGCTGGTTTTAGGTTGCAAGGCAAGGCACTGAAGCATTTTTCCTTTTTTCTTCTGCCTTCCCTCCGCTTTTCCATTCCCCAATTCCCTCTTTTCTCAACCCAAATCCCTTAATCTCAGTGCTGATAATTGTAATTACTCTAATACCTCGCCATCTGAGCAGCTCAGAAATGTCCATCTTGGGCCAGTCCATTTTGTGGTGAGGAAGAATGAATATGAAAAGCACATGGGCTCCTCCAGAATTTTAATTTAAAACAAATATGGAGTCAGGTCCAGATTAATGACATTTCCACCAAAGGCTGCATTTTTTGGGGAGGTTACTGAATCCACGTTGCTCTTTAATCAAAGAAGGAAAATGATGATGGGAGGTGACAGCTGGAAAAGCTGATGGAGAAAGGCTGGATTTTCTCCAGGTTCTACTGTTCTGACCCACACCCAGAACTGTGGTTAACAAATCAGGGACACGATTCCCTCCTTCAGCTGCTGGACTTTAGTGAAATATTCAAGGATGGTGGGTGGTCAGCACAAAAATCACTGCACAGCTTCTTCCAGGGAGAAATGGCACACAAAAAGGCAGCTCAAAAAGTGACACTGAGAGCAGGGGCTGCGGGGTGGGAACTCCTTTCCCAGGGCAGAAGAAACCTCTTTCACAAGCAGCAGAGAAATGATGGGCCTTGGGAGGAGCTGATGAGCCCATTAATGCTTGAAGTGGGTCAAAACTTTGAAGCCTTTGTGGGGCAAGTCAGGATGGGAATTAAAAAGCAGCGATTGCAATCTGAATTTGTACTGCTCTACACCTCAGCTACACAGGACATTGGCTTTCCAGTCATGTACCCAATTAGAGATTGTAATTTTTAATTAATTTCCTTAGCAGTTCTTGAAGGACCACAAATTTGTCTAACAAGACAACCCACTTATTACAGAGCCCAGCACACTTCTGACACTGCAAATATTTCAGGCCTGGCTCCCTTTTTCTGTCTCCACAGCAGTGATTCCAAGTGCAGCAAATGTACAACAGGTGAGACAGGTTTGACTAGAACTGTCAGAGCCACAAGTGCACCTGGCTGGTAGTTTTCCAACTTCCAGACATTAGCTGACTTCCTAATTTACTTCACAGTGAGTTTTCTGCCCCGAGTTCTTTGCCCACTCTTGAAAGATTTGGGGGGAGAATGCTTTAATTTTTCTTTCACCATGAGTAAAGCATTAGTGAGAGTTGGTTGATCAACAAAAAGACTTTTAATTGAGTCTGTAAGCCCAGGAAAGCAGCCATCAGTGATAGCCCCCACTATCCAAGCCCAGGAGTGGAGCAGCTTCACCTCCCCCAGCAGTGGGGACGGGGAGCCCACAGCTCCTGGGAAAGCCAGAAGCAGCTCGAGTACAAACAAATGAAAATCCAAAGCCTAAGAAAATCTCCAGCCCAGGATGAGAATGAGGTGACCCACTGCAGGAACAAGGTGACCTGTTTTCACCCCATTTCTGATGGCTCTGATCCTCTGAGTCCCCATGCAGCTGCACTGTGAAATCCATTTGAAACATCAGAGAGAGTTTGTGCATCAAACTAAAATGAATTCTTCTGCCCAGCCAGCCCCCTCACAGGCCAGCAAAGAGCTCCTGCTTTCTCTGCTGCACCATTTCACTGCCCTTTGCCTTGTCAGCTCACGTTCTTCACGGAAATCAAGCAAGCATTCGATTCCCTTGAAAATCCAAATTGAGATGCTCGGGTTTATTTTATTCCATTTTCTTAAGCCCAGATAGAAAAATAGGTTTATCCACATAAATAAAAAAATAATAACCTGCCATTTAAATCCTGTTCAGTCAATTAGCTCAGTGCCTCGCTCTGAGCTAATGCGATTGTCTTTCTTTGTTTGCTCCTATTTATACTGCTCTTTAAAGTTCATTAAAATCACTGCTGCTATCTCACACAGAACAACTGTTCAAAACATCAGTGTCATGCAGTCGAGAAATTTATGCTTTGAAGTTCCCTCCTTTACTCATTTTTATTCAGCTTTTTTCTCTTTTTTTTTTTCTTTTTTTTCTTTCTTTTTCTGTATTTTCCCCCCACCTTAATGACTAAACCAGTTTTATGCTCTTCACAGTTATTCCAAAATCTGTTCCTCCTGACACGGAGCTGATACATCATTCCTCCCTCATAGCCCTTTTTCTCATTTTCATCATTTCTCTCCTCACTCGCTTTGGCTCTCTGCTAAGTCCATCACAGCTTTGTTTTTATATCCTCCTCGCTGTATTTTATAGCCCAGTAAAACCTAGAAAGCTGCTTCAGAAAAGCACACACATGGCAGCCCTTTGATGTTTGTGTTTGTGTGGCAGCTTGCTGGAACGTGATGGAGACAAAGCCCCACGAAGCCACCAGCCCTGGATGCAGGGTGGGGACAGAGGGACAGGGGACAGGGGGACAGAGGGACAGGGGACAGGGGACAGCCATCCCCACCTATTGCAAATGCAGGTGAACACAGTGGGAAGGAATGCTGATGTCTGACTCCAGTTCAGAAGGCTGAATGATTTCTTTATTATAACTATGCTATACTACATTAATATACTATTTAAAGGAGATACTAAAACTACAAACCTGCTTGTTCTAACTCCCATATCTAACTCACAACTCATGACCTCTCTGAGTCCAGCCCCAGGTGGGTTGGATTGGCCACCAGGCTCAAACAATCCTCACCAGAATTCAACCAAGCAATCACCCCAGGGAAACAATTCTCCAAACACATTCAGCATGGGGAAACAAGGAGCAGAAATAGGAATTGTTTTCTCTTTCTTCTCTCTGTGCTACTCTATAAAAAAATCCTAAGAGAGAGAAGAATGTGCCTGCCATCCCCACCTGAGATAAATCACCTTTTTGCCCCAGTTCCCCCCTGCACAGTGAATTGCTGCTGATTTTCCAGTGTGAGAAGCTCCACAGGACAGGAAACATTGACTTCCTCAGGGTGTCAGCCCTGGGAGATCCCTGCTCCCCTGCATGATGCCAAAAAGCAAAAGGGAACATCTCCAGACAGGCAGAGCTGCTCAGCAGTGACAGAGCCACAGCAGAGCTTTGCCTATGGCAGAGTCAAAGGAGCAGGTGGAGGATGCTTGTAGAAATAACGGGGATTTGGCTGGATCTGGCTGGAGCAGGACGAGCTCCACGCCCCTGTATCCCAAGAATTGAGTCTGACAGCTCTGCAGCAGATCCCTTTTCCCATCCTGGCAGTCCTGCCTGTCCTCCCCCTGCAGGGAGCCACGGGACAAGGTTTCCAGTGGGACCTGGAGATTGTCTCACTGTGGCCAAGGATGTGCTCAGCTGCCATAAATCCATCCTAAAGGAGAGGAGGGAGCCCATCCCATTTCCAAACCTTGCCCTGACTTGCACCAGGCTCCCCCAAGCCAGACACAGGAGAGGAGCTGCTGCCCCAAAAGCTTTTGTGCCTAAGCAGACAACTCGGAGAAGTGCCTGTTCTAGGGTCCAAAAAGAGTCCAAAATTAATGAACATTAAAAAGAGAATTATTTTCAGAGTGGTGCTGCACCCAGCAGGTAACACTGCCTCTCCTGGGACCTGCACAAAGGTTGGTTCACAGAGAACTGGGAGGAGAAATGTGGATTAATTCTGTATATATCCATCAAGTCCAGATCTCAGACAGCCCTGTTTTAACCAGCAGCCTCCTCTCCTTCCTGCTGGTCTTCAACAGATTTTTGAGTCTTATAAAGACAAAACAACCTTATGGTTATTCAGCAACACATCAATAGATCAGTTTAGTTGCCTATACTCAAATTTTGTTTTGAATAAAAGAGTTAAAAACACTGTTCAAGCTATACATAGCTTATATCACTCTGTAATTTTGTACCTATGTCCTTTAAAAAGTGATATTTCCCACTCCCCCAGAAAAACTGGAGAAACTTCTGTCCTGAGAATGAGCAGAAGTCCTCTGTCAGGAGCCAGGATTGGTTTTCAGCCTGCAGCAATTAACGAGTGCTGTAGACCATCACTTAATATGATACAAAGAGCACTGCCAAATCTCAGGATTATATCTGGAGCTTTACTCTCAGGTCCTCTGTGTCTGGAAACATGTGATTCCAACAAAATCTCTGCTTTAATTTATTTTTTTTTAATGTTCTTCTAAATTTTATGTCTGCAGAGAAAATCCTGAAAACATGAACACTAAAAACCATCAAAAGCAGAACAAAGAGTTCTGTATTAATATTTTCTGTGTGTATATATATATATATAAAATGTATTATGTATTATATATGATATATTATGTGTTATGTATTATGTATTATATAGTATGTATTGTATATTATATATTATATATGATACATTATATATTATATATTATATTATGTATTGTATATTGTTATTGCATATTATATATGATACATTATATATTATATATAGTATATTATATATTGTATATAATATTATATATTTATGTTACATATTATATATTTTATATTATATTTTCTGTATTTATATCTATTATTCATATATTCTGTATTTATATGAATATTGTATTTTCTGTATTTATAATATCTATTATTCATATATTCTGTGTTTATATTAATATTGTATTTTCTGTATTTATAATACCTATTATTCATATATTCTGTATTTATAAACTTTTTCTTCTAAGCAGTCTCTGGAGCTGAGGACCTGTTTCATGGTATTTTGGTGACCAGTGGATGCTGGGAGTTGTCCCTTATTGGTTTTAAAAAGAGTTCT
Organism: Chloebia gouldiae; assembly: GCA_003676055.1. NCBI lineage: Eukaryota > Metazoa > Chordata > Aves > Passeriformes > Passeridae > Chloebia > Chloebia gouldiae. The sequence goes on along the minus strand of QUSF01000033.1, from coordinate 6,728,985 downwards.
GGCCCCAGCCTGAAAGGTCAGCAGGGACACTTCCCCACCAAAGTGTCACCACCATGCACAGATGAGCCACCACCCCAGCTTGGCCATGGCTTCTGGAAGATGAAAACATTCTTTTCACCTCTGCAACTTGGGGAACACGAGCTGGGGGATTCTCTTCTCTTTTCTCTTCCCTTCCCTTCCCTTCCTTTCTCTTTCTGGAGAGCTCAGGGACCCCGAGGAGCCTTTCCTGCAATGCCACACTCAGCTCTCCCCACGAGTCACTGTTGTCTTACTCGTCTGATGACAGCAGAGAAATCTAATTTCTCAACATCAGATTTACAGCTGAAGTGGGCCCCTCTGACAAGGGAAGGCATTGTGCTTATTCAAGCTGATCAAAAGCCTGAGAGCAATTTCTATGGGGAAAAAAAAAGGAAAAAAAAGGTCTGCTTTAATAGAAAGATATTGAAAGTGAACTCACAAATTGCTTTGGGTTTCAGGTGAACAAAGCACATGAAGGATTTGATTTTCAGCTGCTTCCCCTTTCTTCTTTCCCCAAAATCACAGGAGTGTGGTACACAAACAGCTCTAAGAGCCACAGGACACTGCCCAGACCTCTGTGCTCCTCATTTTCGCACAACAGGGAAAGTCGCTGGGGTTTGATCCAGCTTGTGCAGGAAAAAGTGTCTCCCACACAATGCCCAATAAAACCTCAGTGCCACCTATTACACCAGACTACTAAAACATGGTGATCCAGCAAAACACATCCCCAGGAGCTCGTGTGGCACAGGCAGCAGCAATTTTGGAGGCCAAGGGCATCCAGAAAACCCCACAGCTCAGGGAGTGATGTACTGGTGTTGTGATGTTTGAACTCTAATGATTTTAGAAGGTTAATTAATTACTTTATTGAATTATATTATACTATAACTATATTTCACTAACAAGAACTATTACTAACTAACTAACTAGAAAAACTCATGACTGTGAGAGTCTCGACACACACACGTGGATCTAATTGGTCAATGTATCTAAACAACCATTACTAGAATCTAATTAAGTAATTACTTTGGGTAAACAATCTCTATACCACATTCTACATGGGTATAAACAGCGAGTGAGATAAGAATTGTTTTGATTCTCTTTTTTTTGCTTTTCTTACAGCTTTTCTGTAACACAGCTAAGTCTCCCTCTATTCAGAGGGCATGTGAATGCCATAGTGGTGATCCAAGGGTTAACAGTAGAGAGCAATAACTGCAGTATTAATTTTGGCCAGGTTTTGCACAGCTAATCTGTCTGCCTTCTTGAGATATTCTCCACCAGGGTCTCAAACATGAGCCCAGAGTATGGGGTGGACAATGAGCAAGGTTTTAACAAGGTGCAGAGTCCTGAGCAGGTACTGCAGCCCAAAAAGCCTGGAGAGAAATTCTGGGTTGAAATGCCTAAATCTGCCACGAGGTGAAAAGGTTCCTGCTGTGGTCCCCTGGGTTGGGTCCTAAAAATGTTTCCCACCCTGGTTGGAGGCCTGGGATTCAGACTTGCTGACAGTGAAGGTGCTGATGAATTTCAGAGAATTACAGAGAATTTCCAGCCAGTGCAGCCCTCCTCTGATCCACTGAGCTGTGCAAGCAGCAGGGACAGACCCCACTCCTCCCCTTGCTAGCCTCCCACAGTGCTATGTGTCACCTAAACACACAGAAAAACCCCAAACTGAGAGGTTTGTCATCAAACATCTCCAGCTGCAAAAGCAGATACCAATTCCCTGTCTCCTCAGACACCAATTCCCTGCTTCCTCTCACCCTCCATTGCCAGTGCAAGGTGAGTTCTTGTTGCAGTGAGGTAGAAAAATTATAAAGAAAAGCCTTGTGAAATCAGGCCTGCTCTGGCTGGACTGTCATTTCTTCTAAGTGAAGCTAACCCTTTGCAAGTTTCCATGTGAAAACAATCCTGGTGTGAGCAGTTAATTAACATAACAATCTATTCCTGGGTAAAAAACAACCAGCACCTGTATAAACTGGTTTTATACAGTTAGATAGAAAAATGAAAACTGTCTCTCACAAACAACTTTTCCTACATGTAGACACCAAAAGTTTGAGTGATCAATCAATGCAGAATTATAACTTGTTACTGACCAATAAAGTAATTGGCCAGAAAGCTCCTGACCAATTGGAATCACCCACAAGATCTGTAAATTTACTATATAAAAACTATATAAGGAGTTATGTGAATAAATAATGGCCTTTTTCCACCATGAAGAAAATGGAGTCCTGTGTGGTTTATTCCCATAAGTTCTCTTCTAGCTCCACACTGATCCTGGCAGTCACCTGGCCATGCTGAGTAACCAGAGCACAAAAAAACCCTTGGTGGACATTCACTCTCCCATGCCCCTCAAACTCCTCTGAAGGACTCCTTGAGCAGCACTGCTCTCATACAAGCCCCTACTCCAGGACACAGATGTTTACACCCAGTAGCAACACTAAAACCAGGATTTTGGGGTGTCTAGACCAGGCAGGCCACCAGCTCAGGAATTTCTGGTAAGGAGCCTGCACTGGGAGGCTGAGCAATGGAAAAGAAGTAATCAGAGCTAACACTGCAGAGATATCTCTGAGAATAATCACAGACTGAGCTCCTAGCATGATGCTTGTAAAGCCAAAGCAGGCAGCAGTCCAGACAGAGGCACTGGGGAATGAGCAGGAATGAGCACACACAGCCCCTGCCTTGCACAGGCAGGACATAAAGCAGAAACACTGAATTTATCCCACTCCAGACTGGGCTGGACTGGACTTCTCCCTTTGCCTGGTGGATTAGTGGCCACTCAGTGCCTCTCCCAGCAGCTCTCAGTTGGTTCCCAAGGAGCTGATTCTGCTGGCAGTTTCTCATACCTGCTAATCTCCCTCAGCTGCTGCAGGGGAAGGGTCAGCCTGAGGCACGTGCCAGTCTCTGCTCATCTCCTGCCCTCCTGCCATCCTGCTGCTGCTCATGATTGCAACACAGATGGCTTTGGATGCCCAGCTCCAGTGCTTCTTTCTGTGGGAATGTTAAAAGTGGGAATTTTGTTTGCTTGAATGCAAGTTCAGATGGTGAATCAGAGCCAGCTTGTCCAGGGGACTTGCATGTGGCTACAGCCCTGCCTTGGGCATTTCCAAGGGCCCCAACTGCTCTGCTTTGCAACTTGAAAGACCTTTCAAAGTAATTTCTGAAACCTCATAACTGCTTCCAGAGTCCACACATTCCTTCTGCCTAGCATCAGACTGCAAAAACCCTTTTAAACAACAAAACCAGCAAGGGAGCACTCAGAAGCAACCTGACAAAAACTAGAAAGCTCTTGTAGTCCAGCAGCCTCGGGCCAGTTTCTGGGAAGAAGGGAGGCTATGGACACGAGGAGAGGGGTCCCAGAGCAGCTGTGAAGAAAAAGACTCTTGTTTCCAGCACAGCAAGGTGGCCACATCTTTTTGGCCCTGCTGGTGACAATTCCCTTGGCTCCTGAGCCCTCTTTCTCTTTGTACATCTCCCAGGAAAAAGCAACTCCCACACAACGCCCAATAAAAGCTCAGTGCCACCCATCACCCCAGACTACAAAACATGGTGGTACAGCAAGGAGGCAGCAAAACACATCTCCAGGAGCTCACGTGGGCCAGCACAGACAGCAGCACCCACCTGAGCCGTTCTGGAGGGCAAGGGCATCAGAAAACCCCAGAACATGGGGCCTTTTCCATACAAAACTCATCCCATCTCGTTCTTCAGGCTGCCAGCAGGACAGAAATGTGGACATGGCCAGAGGTTTCTGATGACAAAAGCCCTGCACTCTGACAGAGAAAGATCCCTCATGGCAGTCCAGAGTAAAAAAGCCTTCCAACGCTACTCCTAAAAGGAACATGAAAACTGCTTTTCAACATAATTCTCCTATTTTTCCCCTTTCACTTTTCATGCTCGGAAGAGTGAATAACTTCAGATTCAATGGAAGAATGGAGAGGAGGACACCAGGAATGACTCACTTACTTCTGCCATTCTCTTCACTGAGTTTTCCTCCCTTTTGAACATGGCCCTGGCTGGTTTCCCAAGCAAGAACTGAGTGAGCTGACTGTTCATCCATCTCTTTCTAAATTACTTCTGTACTGCATTGAATAATTGTGCCTCCATTTTACTCCAGGGCTAAAGGTGACTAACTTAAAGGTGATTATCTTTTGTTAATAGCCTGCATTACTGAGAAAGATCTCAGAATTACCTTTGTAATCCTTCCCCACACTTTAATGTTGCTATTATTATTAATACTGCTCTTTAAACTATTTTTCTCCTGTCATGTGGAAGCAGGAGTGCAGGGTTTTCTCAAAGAGATGGTGGAAAGGCTGCCTGATACTGTCAAGCAGAAAGAATCCAGGGCATCACACCACTTTTTTTTCCTTAAAAGTGGTGAGGTTCAAGTCCAGTCATGAACAAGAGGCATCATTTGATCAAACTGATGCAGAATGGCTGCTGCCAGGTTTCCACAGTCAGTATGGATACCACTGATCTGGGAGCATGGAGGACTTGTACAATATATTTTTATCTTTTAAATAAACCCATTTTCACCCTGCTGCCCCACTGAAAGCCCTGAGGGCACTGCCAGCCTTTCTTTCACCTGCTCCACACTGGAATGCCACCCCAAATCAAGTGTTTGCCAGCCCAGCTTCAGAGGCAGCATCAGTGACTGCAGGTTTTTCTCTCCTCAGGTTTCAGAGGAGCTCATCAGCATTGCTCCAGCAGGATCCTCACCCAAGCCAGGTCACACAGGGCTCCTGAAACACCCTGTCAGGAAATCCCTGCACACCATGAATAATCGGTGTTAGGCTTACATTTTCCATGGGCCTGACTTTCTGCAGTGTCTGCTCCAACAAATCTCATTTGTCAAGCTTTCTCCACATTGTCTGCTGAACACTGAGCCCCAGCATTGCTGGCTGGGTGTTTGTGAGCACTCAAAGGAAAGCTCTGCAAGGACTCTCTGCCCAGCACCACTGCTTGACCACCCTTCCTGTGAAGAAAACTAAAATCTAAAGCGTTTTTGGCGCAACTTTAGGCTTTTTCTTCTTGTCCTGTCTCTTGTTTCCTGGGTCAGGGAGTTGTGCAGAGCCAGAAGGTTCCCCCTGAGCCTCCTTTGCTCCAGGCTGGGACCCCCCAGCTGCCCCTCATCAGATTTGTGCTTCAGCCCCTTCCCCAGCTTTGTTGCCCTGCTTTGGACACGTTCCAGCTTAGCCAGGTCAGACTGGGAGAGGAGATTGTGTGGGGCTCCTGAAATCCCTGGAAATGCAGTTTCACTGCCTGCTCTGAGCTGGATCTGGGCTGGAAACCAAACTCACGTGTCAGAAATACAAGAGGCCAGCTCCAGAATGAAAATGTGCCCTACCAGGCACACAGTCTGATCCTGCCATCTCCCCTTCAGTCTTCCCATGCACAGGGAGCCAGTGTGAAAAAAAAAAAAACAAAAAAAAACAAACAACAAAAAACCCTGTAAGTGACACCCTAAAGGGAAAGGAGCTAAGGGAAAGAACCCCAGCCTGAAGAAAGCAAAGGCAGCAGCACTTGGCAATGCAAAATCACACCTAAATTTGTGGAAAACCCACATGTGCCCAGCCCAGGGTGGCTCTCCAGGAAGGGAGAGCCCCACGCCAGGCTGGGAGCACCTTGCCCTGCCTGATGAGTTGTGCAGTTATTTAACAGCTCATGGTGTGTCACAGCTTTCCACACATCCACAACTTCCTCAGTTTGCTGTGCACATCGTGGCCACGCTGCCAGCAAATCAATGTCCAATGAGGCTGATGGCCTCATTTCTAAGCAGAAATTCCACTCTGGGACTGACTACAGAATATTTAAGATTAATCATTGCACTTGTCAGATGATTAAATCCACTCAGCATTTGGCCTCTCATCTTGTCATACCCATTTATATTAAAATCATCAGGGCTTGCCCTGCCCAAAGCACTGGATCACTCAGCAGAGGCTGGGCTCAGGTGGATAAAGTGCTGCTGTATATCTCAGCCCTGAAAAGAACCTTTCAGCTTGCTTGCACTGTGAAATCTGCATTTTTGTGGCTGCTGTCAGGCCAGAGAACTCTCCAGGATGTTTGTTAAACTGCCCAAAACAGTGAGCCAGGCAACAGAGACAGTAACACAAAACCCCATTTCTCATACTGGTTTTCAAGTAGGGTTAAACAAGTCAAGGGAAATGGTCTGAGAGGCAAGAGGGAAGAAAAATATATGAGAAATGACATGTAAAAATGTCTCTTTGAGAAAACAGTGCTTAGTTCTGAGAATAAAAATCTTACTAGAGTCAGAATAGTCCTTCCCTGAAGCAGAAATTTTTCCAGTGTTCCCATAAAAATGAAAGCCATAAAACAGATTTTCAATTCCAAAACATACACATTTTGAACTGAAAAGCTTTCAAATGTAAATAGTTCTGTTGAGCCATGATGTTCTGGCTTTGAGTTACTGCTAAAGCATGGATGCTTTTTGAAAGCAGCAGATATATTCCACAGAAATTTGTATTTAATTAAAATACTTCTTTTATTTTATATTTTTTCAATGAAAAAGAGTTTTGGCAGGGAAGTTAGAACAGGCTTAGCTGTGGTTAAGGACATTTGAGTGTGTCCAGGACTGACTTTTCTCTTTTGAATGATATCTGTCCTTTGTCTTCAAAGGGACATTGCCTTGCACAAAAGTGGTTTTAACCCACAAACTCCCCCATGACACCCAAATATATTATCAGTGACAGGAAACCTTCAAGTAGTTCACTAATTCAGTCCAGCATCTACATTTTGATAAGTTGTCTAAAGCTTCAAGGCCTAGAAAACAAGACTGAAAATCTCGGGAGAGATTCCGTCTGACTTCCCCTGAAGCTTGTAGCAAAACCACAAGAACAGCTTTTCTTCAAGGTATTTGGAAACCTCAGCTCCCAGCTGGGCTGGAGAAGGGCAGAGGCAGAAGGAAATGAAAATCATCTGGGGAAATGTTAATGTTATATCTGCTGAAGGCCTCGTGGAAGCCTCTGCCTGGATTTGGGTGAAAGAAAGAGGCAAGGGCAGCTTCAGGAAAGGAATGAGATCAGAGGCAAAGATGCTGTTTGCATTTCAGCAGAAAGCTTCAGCAATCTCGAATTTCAGAAGGGCTGAGAAAGGTGAAATTAGCCCAAAGACTGTCCCACCAGCAGCTGTGATGATGGTCTGAGCTGGTAAAAGCTCTAGGCCTGGCAAAGACCATCAGCTCCATGGAACGATCCCAGCCTACACTGAGGCAGATCTAACTTTGCTCCTGCACAGGACAGAGTGCAAAAATATGAAAGCCTTGTTCATAAATCACTGTCAGCCTGTGATGAGGGTTCTCCAAGCTACAGTGAGATTAATTGCTCCGGTCGTGATTCCCTCCCCAGTCCCCTTCCTGCCCTCTCCAGAAGTTGAAGGATTTGGAAGCCATAATCCAGCAAACGTGGCTTTTCTTTTCCTTTAACCTGATGGTATTTCATGAGGATCAGCTACAAAAACATTTCAAGCCCCTGCACAATCTTTCAGGAACTCATGAAGGGGGCACAAGGTCTCCTGGGGAACAAGTGCTTAATTATGGAGGCAAAGATGTCCTGCAACACCATGACCAACTCACTGCTGTGTGATGGGCACCCCTCACAAATTACTCCTGCTGCTGATTTTTATGTTTTTCTCTGTCCAAATCACCATATGCAGCCTCAAACAGACCAGCATGTAAAAAAAATAAATGTTGTGGAGGAGCACTAAGAAAGACTCTCCTCATCAGGGCAGGAACTCATACGGGAAAAGAAGAAAATACTGCAAAGTTCATCAGTAGCAAAAATCACCCCACAATTATTCCTTTCTGATTTTAAATTATTTAATACGCACCTTAACATTCTAAAGCCATATCCAGTTGTTGCAATAAAAAGAGAGGGGTTGAGAGATCCCTTGTGGATAATATTCCAGTTCTTTTTACTGCTCTCCAGAAGACAGGTAACCTGCCCTGAACTGCATCTGGGACTGTCTTAAAACAATCAGTGAGAGATGAGAAACTGGGAACAACTCAAATGCACCTCAGTAAATGCGAGAAAATCTGATCTGGTTCACCCTGAGCCCAGGTGTCTGTGACAAAGCTTTGAGCAGGAAGCAAGGTGAGGATTTAAAATGAAGCACTGTACATCAACGTGATACAAATATTTGAAATTATTGTAGTTTCAGCCATTCCCTCCCTTTCCAAAACAGTAGCTCAGCTGTTTCCCAGTGATTTTTGCTATACACTGCTAGACTGCAACTAGAAACATCTGATGACACCAGAGGTGTGGAAAGTCCAGGTTCAGAGCAGTGTGATGGGCTTGAAGACTTGTATGAGCTGTGTTGGTATCATTCCCCCCACTCCTGACAAAAGGAGGAGACAGCAGCAAATTCTCCCCATGCAGGAAGGAGACCTCAGCTCCTCAGAGCCCCAGGTTTGTGAGTGATGTCCATGGGTCCCCTCCGTTTTCCACAGCCACACAAAATTGCAGCTGGCAGGCAGACACAACACCAAACCCAACAGAAAACGTGATCCCCCCGGAGGAAAATTTTACCTTCTCATCCAACTGAGAAGAAACTGTGTCCCAGAGTGCTTTGAATTTAATAAGGCTTTTTATTTTTAGCTTTTATAGATGAAAATGTCATTAAAAGTAAACATATTTCTGGGGTGGGAAAAAAAGCTAAATTTCTTCCAGTTTGGGGTCTTTTGAAGGCTACCTCTGCTTTCAAGAGAAGATGTTGAGTTATAATAATAATAATAATTAAAAAGCTAAACACATTGGGCATGGTTTTCCTTTCTACACAGAGTGCTGCAACCTTGCTTCCAAATAGATAACAATATAATTTCCTCCCATTTAAAAATCCATTTATTTCCACCCTGTAAGTGAGAACCTGGCCTCCTCCTGCCAGAACAACCACCTGAGGCCAGGCTGAAGAGGCAGCACGTGGAATCCCAACCCCAGGCAGACGGCTCTGAACCCAGTCAGGGCACAGCAGTGACCAGCCCAAATCCACACTCAGAAACTGAGCAAAAGGGAAAACTCTCTATCAGCAAGGAGATCAGTTCATTTTGGGGTCATTTATTTGTCCTGAGGGCTACTGGCACAGAGGGTAAGTAGGAGGGTAACTTGAAATCAGTCTTCAGCTTTCACACCTCGTGAAAGCATTCATGAGCAATGTAGCTTGCAGGAAAAAAAATCATCTGGTGCCTGGTTTCAGTTGTAGGAGCACAAAGCTGGGCTCTGACTCCATCTCTGGGCATTCAGGCTCTCTGCACCAGCAGCACTCATAATTCAGAGATGCAGCTCTTCTGTGCCAGTAGAAATCAGTCTTCTCTTATGACAGGGCCTAAAGCTGGATTTAGGAACCATTCTGAGGACCACATGGTGAAGGTTTTTTGCTCAAACCCTTTTCAATCTGAAAACCTTCCAACACTCCTCAAGAAATGTATGTCAAAGTAGTCTAATGACTTTATCCATGTGGATCTTGCCACCTCCTTGCTCTGCCCAGCCCCTTGCATTGGGAAATTTGGGTTCTCAGGACTTGCAGGGCGAGGAATGTGGAATTTTCTCTGGGGTAAACACATCCACCTAGCAAGTCAGGGGAATGTGACTCAGCTGTAACATTAACAAAGCCCCTCTTGGACAGATGTGGAGGTGGATCAAGGTTCTTCCCTGCTGCACTGGTGCTGATCCCAGAACCCATCCCAGTGAGGCCACTGCATGAGGCGTAGCTGGAGGAGGGTGAGAGGCTCCAGCCCTGCCTGGCAAACCTCTCCCTACAGGAGCTGAAACCACACACAGCCAAAAACTTCCAGATTCTGCTGTCCCTCAGCCCCCCACATCCCTGGGGTCGTGGGGGTATCATTCAGAGTTTAATTTACTGGAGGATTTAAAACATCACAGGGAAACCTTTAAACCAAGCTCACATTGCATCTCAGATGTTTACAGTGAGGGCTCCATGATCTGTTTTTGCTTTGCAACCAAACTCTCCAGGATCCAAACAGGAAAAAGCAAATGGGAGGGCTGCAAGGAGAAGCAGCTCAAAAACTCACAGAACCTGGACATCCATGTGCCCAGGGAGCCTCAAAATGTTTATGGCTTTCTCCTGAAAAAGCCATGCAATGCAGTCTGCTCAATATGAACTCAGGAAAATATAATTTCTGACAAGGGTGGGCTCTAAACCGGAGCTTTAACACTATTAATTTTAATCTCTGCCTCTCTGGGCTGTCTTGATTAATTTATTCTAAACACCAGAATAGATTCCCAAATGGTGCCAACCAGCTTTTCTTGGAGGCCAGTGGACCTCTGCCAACCTATGCTGACTCCATATTTGCAAGGTTCCTTAACAGATAGAATTCAGATTTTTTTGAGAGGTCCAAATAAATAAGAAGTAGCACTAAATTAGGGGGCTGAAAAGGGGGACAATGGGCAGACAGATTCCAAAGGCCCATTCAGGAGCCCTTGCTTTGGAACAATGTGGGCCAGAGTCAGAACAAAACCTGCAGGCATTTCCCCACAGCCTAACTCAGGGAAACCACAGTGAAGTGATGGACCTGACTGATCAGTGTCACAGGTGGATGAAGATCCAGAGGACGCTTCAAGAGATAAAACTCTTGTTTTATCTGATCTAAAAGGGAAACTGCCCTCAACTTCCACCCACTGTGGATCAGAGGCAATATTTCTTTATTTACTCACTTACTGGGTTGAGTAAGGAGCAGGCAGGCTGGCAGACCAAGCAGCTCCACGTCTGTAGGATTGATGGGCAGCTGTGAAAAACCCTTCCCTCCCCAGAGTGACAGCAGGCAGCCAGAAAGGGCTGAGTAAAGATCCCCAGAGCACCCAGCCATGCTCCTGCTGCCACTCAGCTCCTTTACACACCCTGACCTCCACCACAGCCAAGGGAGAGGCAGCTCTGCTACTGGACAGCCTTTTCTGGCCACACAAATATGACACGAGAAATTGCAGGCTCTAACTACCTTGCTAAATAGTATATAATAGGTAGAAACAGTCCAACTCACTTTTCAGGCTGCTTTCAGTGGAGATTAACTCACAAATTCTCTCTCTGAGCATCCCAGCATGTCCCAAGTTTTACTCCAGGCAGAGTGAGATCAGCACTTTGCTTGATGTGGTTTTCCAGACAGGGGGAAAAAAATACATTTAAAGATTCTATTCAAAAAGAGGTCAACAATACAACAAAATAGGTCATGTCATCTTAATTGGGAAATCATAAATTTGGGGCTGTCCCCGTCCTGGTAACACAGCAAGGATCTTTGTTCCAAGCATTAGGCAAAAGCCAGCACCCTTAACCAAAATAACTTTTCAAGCAAACTCTCATTGAATAAATCTTTCACACCGAAGGGAACATTTTTCAGTACTCTGTTTTTTAACACCATTAACTTTAACTGTCAAGCCTGACAAGTATGGAAAACTGTTTTCTTACAAAAGTTAACACAAAAAACATTTTCCACTAAAAGGAATTTTATTCACTACACATTAATTCTCCATTTTACCATTAAACCCTAATTGCTATTTTTCTCCATTCCAAATTTCTTTTCCTCTCCAAGATCTGGACTTTAAAGAGTCCAAGCAGCCAGACATCAGCTCTTGTTTATAGAAGTACTGTGACATGGCTATGTTGCAATGAAGTAATTATATTAAAAAGAAGGGTCTGGGAATAACCATGACCGGTTAATCACATTCATTCACATGCTGCTATTCTTTTTTTCCCTACTGTTTCCAAGTGTCTGGGTGAATTCTTGAAAATATTCAGGAGTTTAAAAATACTTGGAAGCTTCCAGAGCTGAATCAGAACATGAATTAACAACCACGTGAGAATAAAGTCCATTAGAGGAGCAGTGGGGTGTGGACCTAAGTCTTAGGGGGCATTAATCTCTCCTCACTTCACCTTCTAAACATTATATTTAGTCTTGGGTATCTCCTCAGTCAGTGGAAAGCATCAGTACCTCTTGGTGAGGGAGTGGAGCCTGTCTTTTCCATGTGGATCCAAAGAGGGGAAGGAATCAATCAGAAGCTGAGTGAATTAATCTGTATCCACAATGCTTTAGGAAGTAACAAGGTGTTCAGAAAATTCAGTCCTGGCTTCATTCTTTTTTTTTTTTCCCCTAAAATCCTCATCTAAGCTGGTAAAGAACAAATAAAACTCCCGAATTTCTTCTAGATCAGCCTGGTTTTGTGAGCCCTCCCTTGTGCTGGAGCACACATCATGTCAGAGGCCCTTTGGAGTAATTGATGACAAAACCACTGGGATTTTGACTTCTGACCCCTGGGATAACACAGGTCACAGGATTTCCCAGAACTGATTCCTTCTAAAACCAGAGCAGAAATACTAGGAGAAGAAAAACCATGTAAAAACTTCCAATGAAACAGAGAGCTTCATATTTCTCTGTGTGCTGGTGTGAGTGGTTAATTGCTCTCACTGCTGAGTGTGGTTTATGTCTAGTCTGAGTTCCTCTACCTTTGGTTTCTCTCCACTGGGGCTTATTGCCTTTATTTGCTGGACTGAACTCAGCTTTTTCACTGTATTTATGTTTCTGTCCATCAGAGTGATCAAAACTCTCTCACCTTCCTCTCTGCCAGATGATGCAAAGTGTCTCCTCTGGTCTCCAGAGGGTGGATGTTCTTTCCAAGCATTTAACAAATCCTTTTTCTCCATTCTCTCCAACTGTTGATGACAACATTTTCCTTGAACTGCCAAACTCACAACTGGAAACTGCAGGAGGAGTCCTTTCTTCCCTGTCTCAAATATTCCTGTTTTTATACCCCCCAAAATGACATTTTTCTTCTCTGTCCCACTCTCACACAGGGGTCTGTGCTCGCTGATAGTCCCACACCTCCAAATGTCTTTTTCAGCATCAACAGCTCCCTGGACATGGCTCAGCTCTGCGTGGGTCCTAGTAAAACATGTTGCTTGTTGTCATTTAAGTTACTGATGGGACCCAGCACATTCTGCTCTGGTGATCTGTCTTTTATTTCAGTGATCTTCAGATTTTCACCTCACCACAGAGGTAGATCTGTGACAACCCCCAGGACTTCATTAGAAGCATGTCCATTCACTGATGAATTTCCATTTTAAATGGGAGAGTGCAGCAGTTTCTTTTCTATTCCAGTGGTGCCTTTTTGGTTTTCTATCATCTGCTTGTGTAAGAAATTTTTTTGCAGCCAAAGGCAATTCCTGCAAGGCACCATTGGGTGTTCCAGGTTGGAAACGGCCCCAGGAGGTCACCAAGTCCAACCTGCAGGGTCAGCCAAGAGATCACATCAGGATCCTCAGCCCTTCCCAGAACTTTATCATATCAATAATCTTACATTTATCAACACAATTTGTAATCCTCCTTGAAAAAAAAAAAAACAACTAATTAGACAAGAACCATATTCTATAAGCCCATGTTGATTGACACTACTTGCATTAATCCCTTTAATTCTTTACTAATTACATGCCCTATCAGCAATTCCATTATTTTGGCTAGGATTAATGTCAGGCAGAAAAATCTGTAGTTCTGTGAGCCACCTTGTTTATCCCTTAAAAAATAATGGCACACAGCTAAAATTCTTCCACAGAGATGTAACTTGCTGGTATTTATGATCTCTAATTAAGAGCTGCTATACAATTCTCATTCAGTATAAAAGGTGTTTTATTGTTAAAGGACATGATCACAGTCTCTCTTTTTCCCTTGTAAGGAACAGAAATATTTATTGAACTCTTCAAAATTCTGTTCAAGATTAGTAACAACACTATCATTTTCATGTAGCACTGAGCTATTGTAAACACAGTTATTCCACTCAAGAAAGAGAGCTGCATTTCTATGGGGATTTCATTTTGAAAGCCATATGTTGGAGCCTTGTGCTGCAAATACTAAAAATGTGCCAGGAATTCCTAAAATTACACTTGAAAATATCCAGACACAAAAACAATTGCATCTAACATAGAAGAAATTCTATATTAGACCTCATTTTTGCAGATCAAGGGGAACTGATGACAGAATGTAAAAATATAGCAGCAGCTTAGGTACAAGAGACTGATTTGATTACATTTGTTATGTGCAAATAGAATAAAGTCCAAATGAGTAATGTATCTACTTGATGATTTCCAATGCCAGCTTAACAAAGCTGAAAATAATTGCAAAGCAAAACAATTGAAAGAAAGAATTTGAGCAGGAATATGTGACTGATAATTGGGAAATGTTCAAGATCATTTTCCTCCCTACACAGAGGAACCACAATCCCATGGAAAAGAAAGAAGGCTGAGCTGGCAAAAACCTGCTCTGGCTTGCAGGATGAGCAAAAGTCAAAAAATTAAGTAGAAAATAAATGGGAAATTCTTCTCCATAGAAAACAAGAAATAGTAATGGCAATGAATAAAAGTCAGCAGTAAGGAATTTCACAAAATATATAAGGGATGCATGGGTTGAAGGAAAATAAAAATACAGGGGACAAAAGAGGAAATGAAAGTTTTGTCTTCTGTGTGCAGGTGACAGATTCAGATCAGTACAAGCAGCAAAGGTGCAAGACAGTGAGCTGGCCACTGCTGGGATGTAGAGGCACAGGGGAGGTGACAGGAGCACAAGGCAGGAGCCACCAGGATGCTCTTCCAGGTGGGTCCCTCTTGTGCTGGCTGTGGCACAGGCTGGGTGTCTCTGTATCATCAGCAGCAGGACACTGGGGCAGGATTTTGCCCAGTGCAAGGCATCTTCTAGAATTAAAAAAAAAACCACCATTGCTGCCCTCAGCTCTTTCCAGCTGACTTCAGACCCGTGGCTGCACAAGTTCTGGGTAATAACACACAAGCCATTACATCATCCTTGTGCTCTGCTGTTGGTCCATCCAGCCCATCTCCAATAAAACAAAGGACCAAGAACGAGGGTTGTGGAGAAAATCCACGGCTTCAGAACAACAGCATGTGCAGCAGGCAGAGCCATTCCCAAAACAGTGATTGCAGGCAGCATGTGAATGCTCCAAAGCCTCTCTGACCCCACTTCTGCCAGGTTTTTCCCTACAAAAATACCTCAGGACATGATGACTATGAGATCCTGATACAAAGTGTGCTGGATTGAAGAGAAGCAGCAAAGCTCCTTGAGAATAAATGCAGTTATGAATGCCAGGAATCCATAAAGGTCCTGGAGACATGCACAGTGTCCAAAGATCCAAACCAAAATGTGTAACTCCATGTCTGCACTCACTTTATCATCCCCCAGCATCACACGTGGGGTCTGAGCCAGCTCCCAGCTAGAGAGGACAGGGGAAAACTCTTTGGGGCAGGTTGACCTGGTTGTCTGCAGCCCTTCTGCCTTGCTCATGGTACAGAAGACAACCAACCCTAAATAACCAACCCCTGGCTTAACCAACCCCTAAATTCTTGTCTTGCAATGGCACCATCCAACAAAAACAACCAGGACCCATTGAACCACACTGGACTAGATGATCTTAGAGGTCTTTTCCAACCTAAACAATTCTGTGATTCTCATGAAGACCCAAATGTTCTGTCAGTCTTCTGGCAGATGCTCCTCCAGATCCAAGGTGCTTCTGAACACTTCAGTGAGATGAAGCACAACAAAACAGCCACTAAGGTGGCTCAGGTTCACATGATTGAGCCTGGAGAGAAAGAAGATTTCTCTGAGTGTTCTCCCTCCAGCCCAGGATACACAGGATGATCTGCTTTAACACAGTGGAACAGGACAGACACAGCCAGGTCCCCCACAAGCACAGCAAACCTTCACTCAGGAGGGAGAAGATGCTTCCATGGCAAAGATTTCTTTGCAAAGCAAGGTTGTTGAGGAAGGTCCTTAAGGGTTAAATTCCCTCTCTGTCTCCTCCTCCCCTCTCCAGCAAAGGATCCTTGTGAAAAATCTGTGTTCTGTATTCGATATGCACCAAGAGAGATTCTGGTCTGGCCTTTTTAATAAAGGGCAATTCCTTTGCATTCTCAGACGTCCCTTAAAAACCAAACCCTGATATTTCTGCCGTGTTATTACTCTGCTCTGTAGATGTCTTCAGACTGAGGAAACCCATTTGCTGTGCAGGTGTGACCTGCTGAACAGCTTCTCTCTGGTAAGAAGAGCCCCTCAAGAGAAACTGGTACTTGGAGCCAATTAACAGGCCTCGTCCACCTTGTGTCCTGCCAGTTTTTGTTGGCAGCTCCAGCCAGTCCCCACGGCTGTGGTTACAACGTGCCACACAAAAGTGGAACTGGGGAAAGAGCGTGGGGAGCCTCAGGAACAAGGAGGTGCCTGGAACACTGCTGGCCTGGCTTTTTTTCCCTAAGCTGTGTGCCATTCTTTACGATGCACGTCACGATTCAGCTTTCACAGCACCGCTAATTCACTCTGGAGAAGGTAAGGGCTGCGTGGCACCGAGGTAAATTTAACTCTGGAGGTGAGCAGAATGCCCAAAACAACAAGCAGAGGAGAAGGGTGTTCCTGGAACCAGGGGGAAGTGGGGAGTGAATCGCTGGCTCTCCGAGATGCAGCTGCTCAGCAGCACTTCTGACCTCCAGTTAACCACAGAAAACCACCTGGGAGGAGAAAGAGCCATTCTCTAGAGCCCAAAGGGAAGGTTCAAGCTCTTCAGCATCTTGGCCAAAATCCTCATAGATGAAAAGACTGCATTAAACTCCTCAAACTACTGCTTTAGAAAGTCCTTCTTGCTTTTCCAAGCAGGCAGGGAGGGAATTTAGGTCCACATTAAGTTTAAATGCAGGGCTTGGAATCAAGGGACTTGTTTGGGTTTAAATTCAAAGATTTTTATCTCTTCAGATGTGGTAGCCTGACCTCCTGCATCATCCAGGTCATGCAATTACATTTTAAAAAAATCTGTACTGAGCCCCTTAACTTCTGTTTGAGCTGTGGAGTATTTCTGAGGTAACATGCGTTCTTGATTTGAAGAGATCAAACCATGGAGAATCCATCACATAATAAATCCTGATAAACTGTTCCAGAGTTTAATTACTCTCACTGCTAAAAATTTGTACCTTATTTCCAATTTGAATTTTTCTGGCTTCGGTTTCCAGCCATTGGACCTTGTCATGCCTTTGAGAGCTCAATTAAAGAATGCTAAAGCATCAGATACCAATTCCATCTGTCAGTGCTTAAACACAGAAACCTCAGTAGCTGATTCACATGAGGTTTTTGGCAGGATCTGAACTACCAGCAGTAATTTATCTGTCTGTCTTCAGGACTGACTTGGAAGCCAAGGAAAAATGGTGAATGAAATTGGGTTTTCATAATCAGCGATTCTTGAGAAAGCTGGGAAATACACAGATCTGATTAGAACATCTTGAATGAATCTTGATTTTATCAAAATTCACTTTTTTCTCCACTGAAATGCTTTTAAACTCAACTGCAAAGGATGGCATTGAAGGCTTCATTGCACCCTCGGAGCTGAGTGTGCCATGGAGCCCAGACCCCTGTGGCACTCACACTGGGATTATGTGAGAGAGCCAGGCACGTGGTGTGCTTGAAAAGCAATAATTCGACAATTAACTCCAATACAGAAATGGAGCACAACTTTTAAAAGTGAGAGACCCCATGAGCAGTTGTGCATTTTGGGACCATTTTAGTTCATTTTGGGTGCAGCCCTGGCTGGGCTCTGGTGCTGCCCAAGGTGGATCCACGGAGGAGATCCTTTAATAAATCCCTGCTTTATTCTGTAGCTCTGTCTTCCCTCTGTTCTAGGTTAGCCTAGGCATCACCACCACAGCTCCTGCATGTGAGATGTTTCTTCTTTGCTCCTCCAACGCAGCTCAGAGGCAGCTCTTGGGGTGAAGTGTCTTCCTGCTTGAGGCAAAGGCAGCATATTCTGCCACTGAATTAATCTGCCATATGACAGGCAGACAGAGCACTGGAGTACACCCAGAGCCCAGAGAATTTGGCTCTCTATCACCAGGGATATTTCCTCTATGCAAGCAGCCTCCATCATGAAAAAAGGAACCAAGTTTATATGCTAGACAAATACATATTTGCCAGCCTGACAGCAAATTATTACTTCAGCCTGAGCTATTACTTCCCCCACTGCTTTTCTTATTGAGCCTGAAAGCCCCAGATACAATCACAAAGAACAGGACTCCCAGGTGAGACTGTAGGCAAGCTGTGTGGACTTGGATAAATACTGCAGCAAACACTCCAGGTGTGTTCAATTCAGCTACAGACACTTTTTTTGCCATGGTAAGTGTTCAGAAAATGAAAATAGGTTACAAAGGCCTGTTCTCTCCTACAAAACACTCAATGCTCACCTGAGGGAGGGTGATTCCTGCATCTGACATTTGCTTCTGTAAGGCCAGATCCAAATTGCTGCAGGGAAGAGACTCAGGCAGGAGCTCAGAGGCATTTTTGGAGGATGATAACTCATTAAAAATCCACTGCAAAACCAGAGACATATCTGAAAATGGAAAATACTTCACAAGTTCCTTTACCTTTCCTCTGGCCACCACAGGGTTGATCCCAAACCTTCATCTGACCACAGAATGGAACCCCACAAAAAAGCACTTTTGTGACCCAAATGTCCTCCAGCTCACCTGTGCCTGCTGCAAGCTGGTGCCTCTCTCAGAGTGAGATTTTCCAAGCCTATGGACAAGAAATCAGACAGCAGGAGGCCAGGCTCTTGTCCCACATTCTTCAGGTCACCTGTCCCAGAGATTCTTGTTACTTTTTCTGACCCTGTAACCTTGGCCAACTTAATCTTTCTTTTATCAGGAGGAAATAGTGAGAGTTTTTATTATATCTACCTGTCTTAGATTTATTGGACCCAGAAGGATGACTGTGTTTTCTATTAAGGAGTATCTTTATTTTACCATATCACTTAAAGAGAGAAGTATGCAGGTCATGAAAGCTGTTCAGCCCAACCATCTGACACTTAATATTTTTCTTTGCTGCAAAAATGGCAGGAGTTACTAAGGCCCTAAATTAGCAAAACTCCTAAGTATAAATGTAGCTTAAAAATACATGCTTAATTTCCATTTAGATCATGGGAAATTACAGCCCAATCTCAGCAGGCACCTCCAGTTTTTTATATATACATTTATAGATATATAATTACAGGTTAGTGGAATAAGTACACCTCAAAGCACGTGCCTGAATATGTTGCTGAATCAAATCTCCAACACCTTCCACACCAACCCTGCAGCAAAACACGACAGCATTATTGGAAACACCATTAGCAGCAAGCACACCCCAATAAAATGCAGTTTTAATGCTAGGAAACGTTCTGTGTTATCCAACCAAACCAAAGCACCAGTGGCTGCTGCATGACAAGACCTGCATTTGATCTTGCATTTACACAGAAAGCAGGAACACCAGCTCGTAAACAAGTTGGGAAACACATTTAACCAACAACCCACAACTTACTTTCAACGAGCTTACCGATGTCAGCAGCAGGATAAAATTAGCCCATGGAGTCTGTGATTTTGGCATGATTATCTGCTAATTACCTTCTGTAAGCTGAGAGGGGTGGGCTCAGCAGCTCGCCGGGGGCTGCTGGCTGCCTGTCTTCCCACAAAATTTGCTCACAAGGCATCTAAAAATAACTTTATAGACAAATCTTCCTCTGGAGGGGGAGGCAGGGCAAAACAAAAGAGCGTGGATGGCTTAACCTCTTCGTGCCCAAACAGCCACATGTGTAGTGAGGTAAGCAACGCCCACCTTAGAATGGAATCCTTTGGGCAGCTTTACACTGAGGACCCAAGGCTAAACCCTGTTCCTCCAAATTCAGCTTCCTGTATCCTCACATCTGTATCCTCCCCGTCCCTACAGCATCTCACACGTGGTCACGGCCTCTGTTCCACGATCTGGATGCTTGTGGAGCTTCAGGGCTCTGCTACAACA
The DNA here is from genome assembly GCA_003676055.1 of Chloebia gouldiae. Classification (NCBI taxonomy): domain Eukaryota; kingdom Metazoa; phylum Chordata; class Aves; order Passeriformes; family Passeridae; genus Chloebia; species Chloebia gouldiae. Next base: position 6,709,157 of record QUSF01000033.1, on the reverse strand, counting down.
TAGCTGTGAGCTGAGGATGCCCAGGTTTCCTGCCCAGAGGGGACAGGGTGGCCTGTCCTGATGGTAGCACGCAGAAAATACCAGCAGAGCTTTGCCCAGCAGCTTTCCCTTTCCCAGCCTTCCCTGCCCTGCTTCTATTCCCTCAGCATCAGCTGCTGATTCCCACCCAGCTCTTATTTTATGCACATCCATCCCAATTCTTTTCAAAGGCTGAGAGTTCTCTCCATCCTGGAGTACACGGGGGAAAATATGATGATGTTTATTGTCACGGGTGTATGACAAGCATGTGATCATTTTCACTGGCTCTCCTGATGGAGCAAATCTATCAGAAGACTGGAATAAGCTAAGTGGATGAAACACAAGCAAAATTTTATCCACTGAGCAATTCTACTAGGTTACAGACCAAAGGAGGTTATTGATTCAAAGAGCACAGCGTGAGGGACTAAATACTTATGAGCATCAAAGCCCAGTGCAGTCAATTACTGCTCACAGCCAGTGGCTGGAGCTTCACATTAGGAAAGGATGTGTTGTTCCAACAGCAGTGATTTGGTGGAAAATGTGCTGTTAGTGCTAAATATGATAGAGCAAATATAAGGACTGGAGACAAACGATTATACAGGGGATGTTTAAGCAGCTCAACAAACTAATTATGCTGCTGGTGAAAAGCAAGCCAGGAAGAAGCACAGAAACTCAAATGCTGGCTGCACACAGCACTGGGCTTACTACAAAGGTCAAATTCCCACTTTTTAACACAAAGAGACCAAGCTTATCCACTTCTTGGTCATGTTTTTCATTGCAAGTTCATGCCCATATTCAGTCTGATGAATTGTTATGTTAGTCTAATGGCAGTCAGCAACATTAACAGCTGTTAGGGTTGGAGTCTCCCTGAAACAGCAGGTGGGTGACATCCACAAATAATACACAGGTAAAAGCAGAATTACAAGGAGCAAAATACTGTCAGCTTCCAAAAAATAAGAGCAACCCCAGAGAAGCAGTGTTAGAGGCAAAAGCTGGAGCCAAACCTCAACAAGGATCCTAAACTTTAAAAATACCTTCCTACGACCATGCAGACAAGATCTATTTCTTTAAAGGTTTAATTTTTGGAGATTGTTGAAAAGGAAATGAAGAATTTGCACATCTTGTTCCCCTCATCTGTCTTTTGAGCCAGAATGAAGACATGAGCCAGGCCTGTTATGTATTAAACCAAAAAATCACACTTGCAAGTCTCCTGACATTTGCCCATCATTATGTTTCCACTCCTAAGGCTAAGCCCCAAACAAACCTCAGTTCTGCAGAGGGAAATGCACAATATTGCTGGCAGAATTGAAGGACCACTTCTCTTTTTCCTCAATAATCCCCCCCACCTCTGTATAGCTCCTCTGTGGATAGATTAAATTATTTTTTAAAGCTAGTTTTTCTTCCAATAGTGTCACCACTGTTTTCCACTAGAAGCAAATGGACATAAATACAAATTCCATGAGTTCAAGCTGATTTAACAAATCCCCTGTTCTCCAACCCCATTATTCCTCAGCCAGGCTGGCTAACATCAGCTTTCAGGAGTCACAAGAAGTTGCCCCCTCCCCACAGTGTGGGACCCACTGGGATCTTTGTTTTCAATGTGTGTGGTTTGTATTCTTTTTAATCCTCAAATGCTAAAAATGAATGGAGGGACTAGGACAGCTGCTGGAGGCTTTGGTGAGGTGGTAATTTGGAAGAGCTTACGAAGCCAGGCACCTTACCTTCTACAGAAAACATTGTATTCCACAGAGATATTTTAAAATAATAGGCTACGATAGGATGCTGCTCTAATATTTTCTCATGTAAATTGCTTTCCTTCACCCTTTTTTTATTCTGTTGGCTGATGCCAAGTTTTAAAAGTGTTGGCATGTGGAAATCATGCAGACAAACCCTCAATAAACCATTTTCACCCAAGCTGCAGATCCTCAGGCCTTAGTCTGTGAGCTGAGACAGAAATTAGTGGGTGCTCTGTCACCTGAGATGTTTGCAACTGAGGATGTCACAAAAAAATTGGCCAGTTTCTGTGAGTGATATAGGATTGAGTTTGGGATTGTTGGGATTCAGTTCTTTCCCAGGCAGCTGGTTTGGAGCAGGGGTGGGGCTGCTGTGTGTGGACAGTCCAGTGTGGACACTCAGAGCCACACCTGTGTCCTCCTGGACACTTTCCTGCCCTGTTCCAGGCTGTGGGAATGCATTTCCATCTCCAGAGAGGTGAGCAGGGACACAATTTGTGCTGTCACTTACATCTTGCATGGCTGGGCATAACACAAATCTGCCCCAGGAGCCTGCACAGGAGTTAATTTTCTGTGCAAATGTCCTACTGGAAAAAGAAAACCCCTGGTGCACACAGGGGAGCTGCACTTTCACCTCCAGCTCCCCCAGCCCTCTTTCCACCCTGCTGCCCAGCAGAATTCCAACAGAATTCCTGTGCCATGCCCAAGAGGAGGAGAGGAAAAGAGGAGGACAATTCTGCCCAGCAGAATTCCAGCAGACACCATTTCTGTGCCATGCCCAAGAGGAGAGAACAAGGCACCATCACCTTACTGCTCTCTTGCTGGCAGGTTTTGTAGTGGCCACCAGCTACCAATTCTCTTAAAAAAGAAAAAAAAAAAAAGCTTAAAACGTTGTAAAGGCTGTGGCTTTGTGGGGTACAAAACCCATCAAGTCACGAGTTTTCTGAAACAATCTGTTTTCTGCCCGGGAGGGGGGTGGGTGCTGAATCACAGACACAGCAAATTAGAAAAACAACACATTTTGTTGGGAGCAAAATGTTTAATCTGAATGCTTGATCAGAACAGTTAAACCAGGTTTAGCTGAAGGGTTGCCATGATCTAGGCAGGATTCCTTCAAGAAACTCTGGATTTAGAGCAATGCTATCCATGCATGGGCTGGATGTTGTTACCACCCACAATATAAAATATCCTGAGGGCTGAGTGTGACCCACCAAGGACTTGCTGAAGTCCAGGACACCACCAGGCATGCCTGAGGCTGCCCATGAAGCCCATGCCCATGCCCAAGACTGCCAGGCAGTCCCTGAAACTCAATTTGTCACAGGCACTGCTGTTACCATCAGGAAGGCCACTCTCCCTGAGAACCTCCAAGGTTCAAGATTAATTTTGCATCATAAACACTCTGTTCACACTAGATCAAATTAAACAGCAACTGGATGAAAATTCTATAAAATAATTCTATAAAACTCTATAAAAATTCTTCCCATGGGAGAGGGGAAGATCAGGATAAAGGAGACAACTTGTACAGCCCTTCATTAACCCCTAACATGGTTCTGGGTCCCAGCTGGTTTGATACCACCCCTTTCCACATAAGCACGTGTTTCCTGCCACAGCCTGACTGAGCACCCTGTGCATGGCACACCCTGTCACCACCAGAGCATTCCTCACCCCCATGGCATCTCAGGAGTCTGACACCTGCCAGGTCAGTTGTCCTCCTGCTGGCAATTTCAGAGCATCTTGACCATGGACTGCACTTTGTTTTCTCCACTATTTCACTCACCCATCAATACCCAAAGTCCATCTTCCCTCAAAACAAGTGTTTCATTTCATTTAAAAAGACAAAATCAGCTTACTGATAGTTTGGTACCAATTCCACAGAGCAATCCACTAGGTGTATAAATTTATACTCCCATTAATCAATACTTACTCATAGATGAAAGGAAGGAGCAGCTGTCTGGGCACATATGTTTAGCATCAGTTCATGACTAAAAGCTAAATATACCTCCCATGGCTCCCAAAACCTCAAACAAAGAGCTGCTGTTCTCTTGAGATGCACAGCCAGGGTCAGGTAAAGGTTATGAGTTATCCCTATCTCAAGGTTACTTACACAGAACATAAACTCCAGGATCGAGTTGCAGAGTCAGCAGCAATTGCTCACTCAAAGTCAATCACCTTCAGCAGGGACCAAGCAAAAGCAGAGGCCTTTGGGTCTGCCCAGCTTCCAGGAGTGAACTTTGCTGTTATCAGCTTTCCTTCTCCAGGGAGCCTCCGTCGATGTCCGGGCTCCTGCTGCCAGCCCCGCGCAGCAGATTCCAAACAGCATCACTGTTAACATGTCTTGGCATATTTTGGGGCGAGCTCACATTCAGCAGGGCAGGAGGAGCGAGCTGAGGTCGGGATGGGAGGTGTCAGAGGGTTCTGTGAGGGTTTGACTGCTCAGACATGGAGCAAAATGTTATTTCACCCCACTGTCCAAGGGAGGTGTGGGGCACAAGGACCACAGTCCCCACAGTCCACTCTCATTTAAAAACCAGCATGCTACAAGGTGGGCTCAGCTCATCTGTTGCACTAAGGGAGAAAAATTATAAAGAAAGGAAGGCCTTATAAAGGCCTTAAAATAAAAATTATAAAGAAAGGCCTTATAAAATCAGGCTTGCCCTGTTAAAATCATTTGCTGGCCTTGTCAGGCTAGCACTTTGCAAGTTCCCACGTGAAAGCAATCCTGGTGTGAGCAGTTAGCTAGCATAACAATCTATTCCTGGGTAAAAAACAGCTTGCACCTGTACAAACTGTTTTTACACCATTAGATAGGAAAATTAAAACTATCTCTCACAACAATTTCTTCTACATGTACACACCAAGAGTGTGAGTGACCAGTCAATACAGAATAACAACTTGTTAGTGACCAATAAAGTAATTAACAAGAAAGCTCCTGACCAATTGGAGTCACCTACAAGGTGTGTAAACCTGTATAAAAGGAGTTATGTGAATAAAGAATGGGCTTTTTCCACCATGAAGAAAATAGAGTCCCATGTGCCCATGTGATTTATTCCTTTACTCATCCTTCACCCTAAAGGTTGGTAATTTAGAGCAATGTTGTTTTTCTGAAGGACAGCCAGGAAACCCAACACACCAATCTGTTCCTGATTGTCATGTGTATTTAAGAAAACATATAACCCAATAATCAGGTAGGATAAAAGACATGAACCACTGTTATGCCTTAAATCTGTGCACTCAGTGGGGCAAATACTGAAATTTCAACTTGCAAGTCCATTTTTCAAACACAAGCCTTCCCCTTAGGAATATCCACCAAGATCTTGCTTGCTCTAAGGGCATTTCTTCTGAAGCACAGCCTTGAATGCACTGCCCAGATTCACAGTTCAAGCACCTGATGGGCTGCTCAGCGTTTTGGGGATGATAATCCATCTTCAAACTGAAGAGGCAAACTGCTCACCCCCTCGCAGGAGAGCAGAGCACACATTTGCAAGCAGCCCCATTCTGCCTGCAGGCTGCTCTTAGCAGCATGAAGTCTTGATGAGCTCCCAGCCTGTCTCACAGGAGAATTGCAAGGCTCAGCTCTGCATTATCTGCAAAGTGCTTTGAAACCCTTCTATCAAAGCTTTAAACAAATAGCAAGGATTGTTGCTGCATTACTGGCACAGATGCCCCAGAGAGGTTGTGGGTGTCCTGGACAAGACTCTGAGCTGGCTGAAGATGTCCCTGCTCATTGCAAGGGAACTGGAATAAGATGATCTTTAATGTCTCTTCCAACACAAACTATTCTGTGATTCCCTGATACCTTCCCTCTGCTTCCACCCAGGCTGTGGGACTCTCCACGTCCCATATTTTCCTTGTCAGAGGGAGAAACCTTTTCTCTTTTACTAGATTACTCTGACTTTTCACTTAAATCAACCCTCATCAGATTTTACGTGGTTGTAGGATCTGCTCAGTGACATCCCCGCTGCTCCAGGCAGCCTGGAGCACCCCCAGCTGTCCCTGGCTCCCTCCCAGTGTCAGGAGCAGAGAAAGGGAGCAGCTCCTGCTAATGCAGGGGTCCATCCTGCATGGAAAACCAAAGCTTGGAGCCCAAATCCTGCACCTGCCAAAGGCTTTGTGCCCCTGGCCTGAGGAGCACAGCCCAGCACAGGCTTCACCTGCCCCATGTATTGCAATTCCCTTTTATTCTGTCCCTCCCTTTTTTACAGTGGGAGGTGGGAAAACAGAAGAACAATCTCACATTGACATCAGAAGCCATCAATCATCTGCTAAAAACAGATGAATAATAGAACAAAGAGGAGAAAGAGAGAGAGAAAAGGGTCAAGGCTGGTCCTCCAGTATGAAAATGCCTGTCCTGGTGAAATATACTGTAAATTAGTCTGAGACAAGGGAATTTGGAGCCAGCAGGATCCCCAAAGCTCACTTAATATCAACTCCAGAAACATTACACTAATGGATTTTTAAATATGATTTACAGGATGCTCTATCCGGGAGCATCGAGTGAGTGGAGGAAAAATGAAGAGCTGACCTGGCATGAGTGATGTGCTTTGGGATGTGCTCCTCTGCTGCAGGAGGAGAAGTTGGGTGGCAAAGAAAGAGAAGCATTTTGAGGGCAGCACAGCTTGAAGGTGGGTGGCCATGCCTGCACTCAATGGAAATGCCACTCCAAGTACCCAATCTGCAGATCAGAGCAGTGGGGATTTAGGCACACACTTCCCATCGACCAACACAGTTTGAATATTTGGAAACCTGCACCCCATGGAATTTTAATGACCTGGAACCCACACACAGCCTAACTTCAAGGGACAAAGTCCTAAATTACTTTTGGGGTGTATGAGATTGAGCCACAGACACCTCTATGCAGGGATGCAATTGTGCAAAATGTGTTTATGTGCTCCCTGATAAAAAGCCCAGCTTTTCTCCAGGACAAAACCTCCTGAATACATTAAACATCTCTATCAGGATGAATCTCAAGTGGTACAAAGGGGGAAGATGAAGACCCCTTTGAAAATGCCTCTGCATAGGCTGAATCCCCTCACAGGGATGGAGGAAAACCCCTCCCTGCAGCACAAAGTGTTCCTTTACCAGCACTGGAGGGAATTTTGGGTGGAGATCAAACAAGCTGCTGGCCATGACAAGAGCCCAGCTTTGGAGATACAGGGCTTGTCAGCAGAGCAGTGCATAGTGAGGGTGTCCAGCCCTCTGTCCCCCATGCCAGGGACAAACCAGAGTCTCTGAGTGGGGAGGGACAGACCCAGCAAAGCACCTGAGCAGACACTTCAGTTTCAGTATGCTGGGGACTGCCCCTGGCTAGGAAAGCACTTGCACCTCAAAGAGAAGAGCAGACTGGCAAAGCTTTAGAATTAAACACTGATAAATGTGGCCAGGATGCTGTCATTCCACTAATGTTCACCTGCCCAGACTTCTTTTTTTTTAATAGTTCATTTTTTAATTAAAATGTCCTTCTAGAGAGAAAATAAATATTTGCTCAGCTTCACGCTCCGTTTCTAATCTGGGTCGATTAAGAGGGTAACCAAATAAAACAAACACAAATAACACCTCTAAAACAATCTCCTATAGCATCATCATGTGATTCTGACAATGTATTTCAAATTATTAACAACTCTTAGCAGCTCTATTCATCATCATCTTCAGTGTCAAGATACTTCAAGAGTCAAGCGAGCTTTTAATGAGCTCTCAGACTGAAAGAGGAAAGGAAGTGTATACCCAGTGCATAGTGCTTTAATGATCACCTAATTCCTTTTATTGTGTCTCCTGTTATGATTTATGAATTAGGCAGAAAGACAGAGGCATTTGAAAAACACTTGTGTACACAATATCCAGAATAAGACAAACTTGCATTTCCATTGATTGACTGTATATGTCTGGATTTTATATAGAGCACTGGAGATTGGTGCTGACCTTTGTTTTCCCTTATAAGCCCAAGATGTTCTGACTGCACAAGTCGCTGTGTAATTATGGATTTGTCATATTGATTTAGACTCCTACAGCCTTTGTGTTTTATACCAGCACAAAGAGAACAGCTCAGAAAGGTGGTTCTTTGGCTCTGGGGGTATTAATGAGCTGTTCCTCACAGGCTCTGCCTCTCTCCCTCACTGACCTCGGCTCACACCCCCCAGTGAAATGATTTCCATCTGTTGGCAGCACAGGGGACAAGAGGTGCTGGACGTTTCACAAATGCAGGTGACCCCTGTGACCCTCTCGGTGTAAGTACTTAAAACTTGCTCTCACTTTTTACTTACCCCGCAGTCATATCCCACGGATAAAGGGGAACAATTTCCTTTCTGTGGCAATGACTGCCCTGAGCTAGGTGGATATTCCCTGCAGATGCCTGTGGCAGGGTTTAAGGAGTGATTGGTGATTTCTCAGTGTCCTTCTGGAGACCCTGCAAAGAGCCTGGAGCTGCAGTGCGGCACCACACCGGGCTCTGTGTAACACCACGGCTCAGGAATCCATCACAGGGAGTAAAACTGAGAGCCAAAGCTCTCAAATCTGAAATAAAACCTCCCCTTTGTAAAGAACAGCAGAGGCTGAGGCTTCGTGGAGGTGCTGGAATGCAGGGAATGGATGTGTGGTGTCACACCTGGCAGGGCAGGAGCTGCGTGGAGGGCAGGGAGAAGCCCAGGGCTGTGGGCAGCACCTGCCCAAAAAGCTGATCCCTGGCCAAGAAATCTGCCTCTGTGTCCCCATGACTTGGGGAGAGCAAAAACACGGGGTGGGAACCCCCAAAAATCTCTGGGGAGACCTTTCCCAGCAAAATGTGGCTCCCAAAACCAAGCTTGCACAAACTCCCTCGGGCACTCACATCCATATCACCCCAGCCTTCACCTGGGGACAGGTGTAATCCCTTTCCAGCATGAGCAGAGGGGACACAAAGCATCTGTGGCCTGTTTTGGATGGTCCCCCTCCTGGAATGCTCAGGTGGGGATGGGAAGTTAGAAAAACTGCTGGACAGTGTTACTGACCAAAACTTCTCCATGTCACTGAAGTACTTGTTTGACCACCTGCCACCAGCTGCTGTCAAAGGGACATAAATGTCCCAAAAAAATAACCTTCATGCTGACCACAGGGACTGGAATCCCTCCAGGGCAGATTGTGGTGATTCTCCCCAAGTGGTGTCTGAGGTCAGCTTGCAGATAATAAATTAAATTTCCGCTCATCCAAACATAAATTTGGGATCCAAATTGAACCCAATTTTTACATTATTATATAATATATATTATATATTTTATATATGTATATATAAAATATATATCAGATATATAGTTTATATTATTATATAAGTTACATATCTGTCATGTTTTTCCAATGGTCTGGATGTAACAGCAAATTTCCTTTCATCTTTACCTTCCAAATGTCAGCTCCAGCAGAACTGTCTAGAATGGTTTGTTCCTTTCCCACCAAGCACTGTAATGCTTCCAAAATTCAGCCCAGCCCCTCCATAAGTGCAGTTACACTCCTCTTATCAGGAATAACCTGCCCAGCACTAAAATTTCTTATAGCTTCAAGGCTAAAGGAACACTTTGAAGTGTTTTATGTGGGTCATTTTTATCTGTGCCCTGCTCTGGTACCTGGCAATGAGGGAGAAGTTTCCCACTGCTTCCATCCCTTCTGTTTTACCAAGTGTTTTTTCACAGGTCTCAGATTCCTCACTGCAAAAAACTCAAAGCAGTAAAATATAAATAAAATTATGGACTTTGATGTTTGTGCTGGAGTCAAACACCACCTGAAATACCCTTGAAGTAATGGGTGCATTTCAAAAACCCACCCCAAAATGGAGCTCTCTGTCAGCTGGATGGAGTTTGGACGTGATCCCTTGGAAAGCACCAAGGAAAATCAGTAGGACTGCTCAAAGTGATCAGTTATCCTGGCATTGCTCTCACGTGGAAAATCTGGAAAGATGTATTGATGCCTGGTAATCAGCCAATTCAGTGAAATCCTGTTCAAGAGAAGAGGCACACGAAGTATTGTAACTATCACAGCATGCCTCTGATGGTCAAGCATAATTCAAGACACGTGAAGTAAATGATAGCAGCAAAATTAATGCCACCATCAGCTGGTTCCTGAAATGAAAAAGACACCTATGGGGAAATTAAAACCATCCTTCACACCACTGACAAACCAGAGCTTCAGCAGCCGTTGGTTGGGCTTTTTACAGGCTGCTCCAAACATCCAGTACATCCCTCTCTGTCATTAGATAAAGGAACTCCAGAGCACCTCACCAAATCCACCGTGGTTTTATCAGAAACAGAACCCATCCCCAGGAAGAGCAGCAGTGACCAAGTGGGTTTGTGCTGGGCAGAAGTGACACACACATCCTGCCACCAAGCCTCTGCAGCGTGCACAGCAAATTTATCCTACAACAACCCTGGATAAAGTGGAAGCAGCTGGTGATTGCCCTGGCAGACACCTATTAACCTACATCACACAGCAATGACAGCCACAGCTCACTGCTACAACCCTCAGGAACACCAGTGTCCAAAAAAAAAAGAGAGAAAAGAAAAGGTTTTGATGACGATGGGCTGCCCTCAAGCATGGTGAAAACAGGTGTGTGTGCATGTGGGTGCAAGCTGTCAATATATTAAAGGAACTGATGATGACTTTGATTATATGAGACATCAGACCACAGAAGCAGTTCCCAAAAAATATCACTAGGAACAGCTTCCATAGCTGTGGCCTCCCTCCTGAAAATATGAAATAACTGTGGAGCCTCAAAATATTTAAGGGTTTGATGAAAAGTTTAATTTTTCCCCTAGCAATTTATGGATATGAATCATGGGGAAAGAATGTTGCTGACGAGGAGAAAAAACTGGAGCTTTAGTGATGTGGTCCTGACATATCTTTTAGATTGAAAGGAAGATGAATGCTGATGCTAGAAATATTACTGGAGAACAAGCAGGCTCTGCTGTCAGAAATCAATAGATACAGACTTATGTACTTTGGTCACATCAGACACTGAGATGAAAATAAACCTCAAGAAAGTAATTAGAGAGGGGGAAGCAGAGGATCTGCAGAAGGAAAGGAGCAGTGGGAAGGTGGAGGGTGTCCACACATGGGGAAGAGGACTGGGCTTTGCCCAGGTGCCAGAGGGCAGCAATTGTAGGGAGGCAGAGCAGAGAGAGCAAGCAAGCAAGGTGAGAAAAGGAAAGCTTGCAATATGATTTGTGTCCACTTAAAACAAGATTTTTGGTCTTTATCCCATGTAAATGTTTTCTTTAACCCTTTCCAGAGGACCATCATAACCCTTTCCTTTCCATAACTCTGCAAGAAAGGCGGAGGGAAAAACAAAAATGTTTTAATTTTGTATGAGTGGCTCTTTCCCATACCCCTCCTACCCTACCACCACCACCCACAAAAAAGGACCACCAGCACAAGATCTGTGTGCTGGAGAGCTGATCAGGATGTCCAGATTTGCCTTAAAAGAAATTCTTCAATGTTGGAATCCTAGATGCTGAGAATTATAAATTTTCTGTGCTTAAAGTCACAGATCCACAAGAGAACTCTACATTTGACCTGAGGTTGTCAAACAAATTTTTAAAATTGATTAATAGCACTAAGATTACAAGTGTATAGTTAGTTAGAAGTCTGTAATATCACAAGATAGAAAACTTAAAGTTTGAGATTTTAGAATATAAAAGTAAATATGAAGCAAGAGAGAAGTTTTAAGGCAGAGGCAAGTTCTTCTTTACATTCTTCTGCCTTCTTCTTCATGAGTTTAGATGATGTTTTATGATTAGACAGAAATGTCTAATCATGAAATATCTTGAAGTCTGCATTGCAGACTTAAAGAGATCAGTTATTGAGTTAAAAGATAAAATAATCTAAGTGCCCTTTCTTAATTAGGTAGTTTAGTTTTAAAAGACCTTGCAACAAGAGTTAGTTAACCATTTTGTGCCTTACTAATGAAAAAGATGCCAAACTCAGGGAGTGACACTGTAACATAGATAAGAAATAATAAACACCTGAGTCAAAACATAAAATACCATCTCGAGGCCTTCAATCCCAACCTCAAAAAAAAAAAACAACAATATTTCAAGAATCCCTACCCCTTGCACGGGCAGAGAGCAACAACACAGAGCTGTACCCCCGAGCTTTGCACCCCAAAACCTGGAAGGAAAAAGGCAGGACAAGTCTTCATCTTGCAGGTTTTATGTCAGTTTGTGTCTGCACCTCTGTGTGTGCACGGAGCAACTCGCGGCACCCAGAGCAGTCCCCGAGGCAATTCAGCTCCTCCTGCTCTTCCTCCCATCCCTTCCCCTGCCTTCCCAGTGCCACTGCAGGTCTCTTCACCTTCCTTCGAAGCCAGCCCTGATTTTTTTCCATTCTCCAGGCCGTGCATGGCTGTGGGATGGAGCAGACCACGCTGCCGTGCAGGGCACGGGGATCTGCAGTGGGGCTGCCACAAAACCACGCCTGCACCACGGGCAGCAGCTCCTCATCTGTTCTCAGAGATGAAATCTCTGACACAGGCTCTTGGAACTGTGATTTAAAAGCGTGGTCAACAGCACAAGTGGCAGAGATGGGAACCTAATCCATCTGAAAGAACTGCCACTTTCAGGAGCTGCTGCTTGGAAAGGGAGACCATGAACCCAAAGTGCATTTCCAGACCCCTGCTAGGACCAGCTTTGTGGGAAGCATCAAGTACCCACTTGCCTAAAATCCACCCTCTGTTGGGAAGCTCTGAAGCACCAAAATATTTTGACAAGAATCCAAATTCTTTTCATGATAAAGGAAAACAAGAAGCAATTTCCAAGGCTGAGAGTGTGGAATTAGAAGGTGCATGCACAGAATACACACCTTAGGTTGACTGAGCTGGTGTATTTCATGCAGAAGGTGATTTCTGGAACTAGGGATTTCTGATAAAATGCTGTGTCTGAACCACTTTTTTTTTTTTTTTAACATCAGCCACTAATTCCAGACAAGTCCAAAGAAGTTAACTATAAAATTCATGTAATCAAGGTCTATTTTGCTCTTTCCAAACATTTAAGGATTAGGTTTGCAAGAACCAAGAATAACTCTAAGCACTGATAATTTCTCTAAGGTACACAGCTGAGCCCCAACACTCCTCCTCTGCACAAAACCCAAACAGAACCAACTCCTTGCACTGCTGTTCAGTTCTGCACGCTGTTTCACCAAAAAAAAAACCCCAAAATGGTCCTCACAATCTAATCAAACAGCAAATAATGCCTCAGATTTCTCTGGGATTAATTCTGTTTATTCTGGGATTAATTCTTCTGGCCAGAGTGTATGTGAATAACACCAGTTCCTTATATCAAGAAAATAATTCAAGGTAAGACTGAGCCAAGTCCCAAGCCAGCAGGTCAGGGAGGGGATGCCTGTTTCCACAGGGCCTTTGATCTTTGCTGCTTGACCTTGCTTTTGGCAACCTTGGGAGGTCAGGGAAATGGTTTGGGGAGCCCCACAGCCTATTGATTTCTTCACAAGGGGCAGGCCATGGGCATTGTCATGGAAATGGCAGAGCCCCGAAGGCTCTGAGGTGTTCCACCCCTCTGAGATGTGCACAGGCAAGGGCACGCCTGGCTTCTTTGATTGTTGGCTCCTTTGGAAGCCAACAATCTGCCAATCAGTTCCACCCCATGAAAACTAAGGTGAATGTGAGGAGACCTCACCACCTGTATTATAATCTGCAGCTGTATTGAAATTTTCCTGGCAGAGCTGAAATTTTAATGTTTAATTTACTTGAACTAATGCGTCACAAAATTCCCATCTACACTGAAAATTCTAATGAACCTTTGGGTGGACGAAGAGACCTCCAAACTTTGATCCTTTTCATCATTGTGTTTTAAAACAAGCAGCTCCTTAAGAAGGTTAAGGAAGCAATAATAAAGACTTTTCAGTGTGCATACATGATCATTCCATACTGATGCACTTCAGCTTTAATAATATTGTATTAAATTTTATTGTAACCTCGCTGACATTTACTGCAAGGGAAAGTGCATAAGCTTAACAGCCTTATAAAATACAGCCCAGTAATGTACCTATAAAGCATAATATTTCTATACAAATGATGAGCTATTGCAATTGCATCCAATTTAGTGGCTCATTATTAACGAGAGCAATCACCTTCTCAGTCACATGCTCTGAGACACAGCCTGGTGTGTCGGTGCCATTGCACATTTTACAAGGCAGCTGCTCCAATTCCTCCCAGCAGCACAATGATCTGACAGTGGAAATTCTCCTCTCGTTATGAATCAGCTGCAAAAGGCACCTGATGATGAAGAGGTGAGTCCTCGTGCACATCACCATGCCAAGAGTGTATTCAAAGGAGGGAAACTGCTTTGCACTGCCTGAGATCAGGGTCGTTTAAGCTGATGTGACTCCCTCCCTCCACTCCCAAAGACAGCTTTTCACTAAAAACCTCTTCTGGTAGCAAATATTCAAGTTTGGTGGAATTTGAGTTGGACTTTGGTGGAATTTAACAGCTCCTTTCACAAAAAGCACATCTGAAAGTCCTTGCATCCACAGCCACTTGTTCCTACAAGCCCTTAAAACTCTCCACTCTCTGAGCTCTCTGTAGCCTGTTCCTTTTTTAACAGAAGTTTCCAGGCATTCCCAGACAATTCTGATGGGTCAAGGACCTGCTGGGATCCAGAGATGTGGCAAAAAAAAAAAAATTGCTTAACTGTCCTTATAATCCTAAAAGAGTTCTCTTAAGCAAGTCCTGTGGATCTTTCCCAAAGGCACTGAGGAGAAGATGATGCTTGAAATTAGAACAGTTGTTCTTATTCATGAAAAGATAAACAAAGATACAAATTTCAGCACAAGCAACAGGCTCAGTTAATAAGCATGAACATCTCCAACAAGCATAACTTGTCTTTTCTTCATAAGCTGAGCAAAACTTGATGTTTTCACTGTCAAGCTGCAGATTTGCACCATTCAAAGACCAAATCCTGGTGCTTCCTGAAGGGAACAACTTTAAACTAGGCAGAAGGGGAACTCACCCACACCTAACACACCCACAAGCTTCATGACTATGGATTCCACACCTCCTTCAGCTGCACTGAGACAAAGCACAACAAAAAGACAATAAGACAAGACCCTACAAGGTTTGAGGGGTGCCCCTGGCATGACCCAAGTTCAGAATGTCTGAGCATCTCGATCACATGGGAAAATCCCAGCGCAGTGAAGTCCTCAGGAGCAGCTGGGGATTTTCTGAGCTGTCAGGGTGACACAGCCTCAAAGCCATCAGTTGCTGCTCAGCAGGATGAGACAAACACAGCTGGTACCTGGGAGAGATTAATTCAAGGAGTCATCTCGGCTGGAAGACAGGCAGAGATTTGGAGACAGTGTGTATATGGTGTAAAGAAAATAAGGAGTTCATTTTCTTCGAGCATTAAGCTGTAATGGCTGTCAAGGGGGATTACTGATATTGTTATGCCAGTGTCAGCACATGTTGTAGAGCAGCTATATTTTGAATTTCCATACTTGCTTAATTTAATGTTCAGATAATCTGGCAAATGAAAGACGAGCCTCAAAGATTCTTTCTCCCCCCCTCTCTCTTTAAAAAAATCATTCTATTAAGAATGTTAAATTCTTGGGAGCAAGAGCTGGCGTACATGGAGGGCACATACTAATCTCATTTATGCTGAGATTTGCTTTCTGTTAAGCAACAGAAAAACAGCTAATCAAGCATAATTCAATAATACATCATCTGCAGATGCAAAGGCTCAGAAGATTGCTATGGAGCTTTGCCCATTTACATGAACTGATGATCTAAGCCAGGTGCAATTAATTGCACGTGGAGTGTGGATGCACACCTCAAAACCTCCTCTGATGGCTCCTCCTCAGCTTTGGGTGCACTGGAGCCTGGGAGAGCTGCCAGCACAGGACTGGGTGGGATCTGTGCTTCTCTCCGTGTGTCAGGGGTCTGTGGCAGCCAAAGCCCCTTCCCTGGGCAGGGAGCACTGACCCCACTGCCACTGTCCCCATGCCCAGTGCCACCAGAGGCACTCATTGCTTCAGGAAAACGCCAGGTGGGATCTGGGATCAGCCAGTGATGCTGGCATGTCATCTGCATCACACCACAGAGCACTTCCAGACATCCTCAGAACAACTTCCTGCTGCCTGCAGAAAACCACAGAAGGAAAAGCACGGTCGGCTCTGCCACTGCTGGGGGGGGTCAGCGTGCACTTCCCCATTTCCATGCCCCAGCCACCACCCAGCAGGAGCTCAGGAGAAGTGACCCACTGTGTCAACACCCAGGCACCCTGCAAGCAGAGCAACACACTGGCCCTGTGCCCTGGAGCTGCTGCCAACAGCCCACGAGGCAGCCCCGAGCCCCAGTTCTGCTGCAGCTGAAGCAAGGGCAGCATTTCACACCCACGGCAAATCTTGCATCACACTACACCCCTTGGAGTTGTCTGGAGGAAGAAATTTTGTTTTCTGGACAATTTTGATGCTCCTTTTCTTGGTTTTGTTCAGATTCAAGCAAAAATGAAAACTGTTTGAAATTCCCTACCTAACAGAACAGAGTTGTAGCCCAGGGAGAGCTGCTGGCTGCTGGAGACAGAGTCCTGGAGCTCCCTGTCAGAGACACTGTGCCAAGAACTGACAAAGAGGTTCCTTCTAACCTCTGAAATCACAAACACCCTTACTAAACAGTCTGTTTGGCAAGCTGGCAAATTCTGATCTCTAAATACTTTTTCAGGGTTACTATTATGCAACTTCATAGATCACAACGCCACACAATAGGGCAAAAGCCTCATATTTCAGAATAACTTACAAGAGTCCAGATTACACCTTTTGCCAGTAGTAACTAGCATCTGACATGTAAGGAAAAAGCATTTTGGGAGGTTTGGAATGTACAGCCTAGCAATACTAATAGACAAGAACAGCAGAGAGAGTGCTGTGCATGAGGGCCATAGGCAGGCACACCAACTGAAACCCACACAAACAGCAGAGAGGCCAGGAGATATTTCTCTTTGTTCCCCATCCTCTGTTTTGTTGTTAAGGCTTTGTGCTAATTTCCATGGTATTGCTACAGCACATTTGTAAACACACATGAAAGGCAGCCAGCTCTGCAGTCACTGCTGCCTTGCACTATTAAGTGCAATATTTAGCTCAGCCAGATGCCACCAGGAGCTCGCCAAGGCCATAAAACAAGCTTGATCACATATTTTCGAGAATGAGGCTATGAAGCCATTCTGGAAGAGTTTACATGTATGTCTGTGTATTTGTTTGCTTCCATCTGGCAAACTCCCTCCGAGGCAGCGGGATGAAGCCCGAGGGAGGAAGTGTTTGTGTTCAGTCACCTCAGCAACACCCTTCTGAGAAAGGATGGTCATGAGACAGTCCCATCATCTCCTTTCTCTTCTCTGGATACACCTCAACCCCTCAGTGCCTTCTTCAGTTGTCTCCCTTTGATCCCATCCCTCACAAAGGACAGGGCAGAGCAAATGGAAAACACCCCACTCCACAGCTGGGTGCCAAGATGAGTGGCCAGGGCACGGGACCTCCCTGTCCCTGGCCAGTGGGTCCTTGTCCCACTGATGCCTTAAGTTTTTAGCTTTTATATTTTTCAGATCCTGTCCTGCACTAGTGTAGAACTCTGAACTCCATACAGAGTGTTAGTTAACTCTCTTCAGACAAAACAATCCTTCCAGGCCTGAGATCCAAGGACACACCACAGCCTCAGGCCCCGAAAAGTACAAACAAAAGTGAACTGGGGAGAAGAAAACTGGGGGAATGTGACTTCATTACCTGAAGCTGTAATTGGAGAATTAACCCCTGATATGCAAATAAATCAACTTATATCTCTCTGAAACACTGGTGACCATGGTCCATCTTGGGTGTAGCCCCTTGGGGAGTCTACATCTGCCCTTAATGTATTGAAGGCCTTTCATTACATAGATCTGCTTTTATTCTTTTAAATTTGTCTGGCCTCTGTCTCTAGGTAAGCCCAAAAAAGGCATCACCACCACCACCACCAGCTCGCTGTCCCATGGCCAGTGGGCCAGCGGGTGAGCTGGCCAGGGGCCAGCCCTGTGCACCCGTGGTCCACTCCCAAAATAACCAGACTTCATTGCTAGGCTCAAAGTTTACCCACAAGGCTGGAAGCCCGAGGTGCTTGGCCCTGCCCAGAGCCAGAACACATGTTTGTGGGATATACAAAGTGCTTGAAATAGAGGCCACAGAGGGCCCATTAGAAATTCAATATTAGCTTTGTAAAATTGCTAATAATTAGCTACAGCTCTTTTCTCCATCACAGCAGCTGGTGACATGAAAGTGATTAAGTTTCTAATGAATAGATTAGGGTTACTGAATATATTAAATAACAAGGTTTTTAATCAACTGTTTATTGATTCCAGCAAGACAGTTCTGATGGCAAAAAAACCACTGGGTAGCAGTGGAATTTATTTATGGGCCAGTGTTCTACATCAGAAATAATTAAAAATAGATTATTTTTCACCAAATCTAGAGCTTTTTTCTCTTTGAGGCAGGTCAATATGGATTAAATTAACTGCAAATAATAAATTAAGGGAGAATTGAAAGCTAAATTCACAGCAGAGAGGTGCTCACGGCTTGGCAGTCAATCTTTGTTTGCAGTTGCTGGGGCAGAACCAGCCACATATTTATTGTCTGGTTTCAGCCAGGAGAGACAAAAAAGGTTGGACATCTTGGGCAAAGGGGTTCTCAGACACTACCCCTGTTGTCCAGTCTCATGGGAAGGATCCAGAAGGATCCTATCCCAAAAGCCATCTGGGGATAGAACGGTGTAAAATAACCAGAAAACAAACATTGATTTGCTTACTCGGTTCACTGGGAGCCAAGTGAGCTCCCCTAGGAAATTCCTAGGGAGCCAAGCAACAGTCTGGAGCCCTGAGCCTTCTTTTTGGATTGAGACAGCAATCCCACCTTGTAGCCTGGTGTTTGGGATGCAGCCCACAAAGCCTCATGGAGAAACAGCTTTTAGCTGGGCTGCCTCCCCAGTTGCTGGAGCCCAGCACATCCCTCTGGCTGCCCTGGCTGGCTCCAGACCCTGGCAGGGGCTCAGAGACCTTGGCACCAAGTCAAAAACACCTGTGGCTTCCATTTTAGCCTGTGGAAAAAGCTGCCAACTTTGTGTGAGGAATTACAAACCACAAGGGTTTGATTAGTGTGGTAGCTGAGTTAACACAGGGCGAAAAAGTAGAATTTTGGGGTTTTAGAATGAGGTTCAAGGGGACAAGATGGAGGGATTTGGGCGTGTCCTGACCTTCTTCTCCTTCTCCTTGCCCTCCATGCCTCGCTGTGATGGTGACACATTTCTGTTGGTTTAAGGTAGATATTCACTGCCCAACAGAAATGGCAGATATGGCACGTTATTGTAAACAATGGCACAGGCAGTTTTTGGTATAAAATGCAAACCCCACCCTGAGGGCAGACAGAATGCCATGGCCGAGCTGCTGGACAGAGCTCAGCAGGGCAGAGACAGAATGTTCTAGAAAAGGGAAAATAAACACCCTTGAGAAGCCAACCCTGTGCATTCAGACTCCTCCTTTGGCTGCAGGGCTGGGAAATGAGGAATTTTACACTCCTGGGGTCATCCCAACACCCAGACCCTGAGACCCAGTCAGGTGTCAGAGGTTGTGTGAAGCAAAGGATCACCTGGGAGATCACTCACAGCTGGAAAGACCCCTCTGAGCAGCAACAACAGCTTCCTGCTGGAAATCTGTGAACCTGCCAGCAGCATCCCAAGGCCCAGCCCTTGGGGACAAAGCTCAGGAGCAATTTCTCTCTGCTCATATTTCTCTCTGCTCATCAGAGACGTTCCCAGGGCAGCTCACTGATCTCCAAGGCCAGCCAGGAGACAAGCAGCACATTCCACATTCTCTATAAGCAATTTCCATTTCTGCTTCTGTCAGGTTCAGAGGACCATCCCTCCATGCAACAGGATCCAGGATGTCCTGCAGTTTTAAATACTCACAGTGGAAACCGTAGGAAAAAGAAATTTTTAGGAGCTCCAATTTTTCCATGGCTCCAAAGCACAGAACAACTTTCTGCCAGTATATAGATCTACCTTGGGGTCTATTATTTTATTAAGGGATATTTGAAGTGCTCCATGGCATAAGCAAATCCATAATGTATATGTATGCAGTGCATATGCATATGGAGCCATTTATAGAGCAAATCCTTCCAGCTCTGATAGTTTATAAGGCAGAAGACCTTTAGTCTGGCATTGAACCAAAGCCAAAATCTTCATGTGCTCTTTAAACCAGCACAATACAGAGAAGATGTTTTTCTTTGGAGCCTCAGTGGAAGCAGGATTTCATGGAAGGTTTTACTCTCAAAGTGGCATCTGTCTGAAGGGTTTGGATTAGTGGGAGCAGTACCTGGAAAAAAGGTTGAGGTCATCAAAGGGCCATGATAAATCAGATTGCTGTGTTTGTCTGTGGGGAGCATGGAGCTACCACTGCTGCACAGGGGATGTGGGTTGGCATTTGGGGACAGAGCATGTGAAAACTCAAGGACCAAGGTGTGGAGAGCAGAAAAACTTCATCAGAAAAAAGAATAAACCTCAGAGGAGGAGCCAGCATCTCCTCTGTGTACCAGGAGTGCTGCAGGAAGCAAGTCCCAGCTGGCATTAGCAGCACTGTGAAATAAATGAAGGTGCCTTCAAGGCATCCTTTTCCAGACCAGCATCAGCCTGTTTTTTCTCTCTCAGTCATAAAGCTGCTTCTCTCAGCACACAGCTCCTAAGCAGCTCTCTGGGAGAGCCCTGTTTCCCAGAGGTGGCTGGAAAACCAGCAGGAGGGTCTGGAAACTCACACATCCAAGTCTGGAAAGAGTCCTCAGCATGTACCAACCATGCTGGCACCTTTCTGTTGGGTCCCTGAGCTTTATGGGCACCCAGGGAGTGGGTGCAGGAGATGTGTGGCACACGAGCCATGGAATTGCTCTCTGAGGTTGGGGGGTCACTCCTAGGAGCCATTAAGCCTAGAGCTGAGCTTAGTGGGACCAGGTCAGATGTCAAAGGTGCACCACAGGAACCATCACAAAAACCTTCTCTGATCATTTACCCCCTTTTCCTTTCTTTCACCACTTCCATCTGATGAGTTGCTGGAAAGTGCAAGGTCAAAAATGAAGAAAGTAGTAAATACTTCCAGGGAGACCCTGCAGGGCAGAAAGACACTGAGAATAAATCCATCCTGGTGCAGCATCTGGTGCAGCATTCCCTCAAATACACTCCTGGAGGGGATTACCCTGTCACCTTCAAGCTCAAATTACAATTTATAAAGAAACTACAGGAAAATATCACATCAAAGCTCTTCAGAGAAGGCAAGCACCACTGAGTTGCCCCAGGATAAACTTCTGCTCTGCCTTTTCCTCCCCACTGTGCAGCATCAGAAAGGTGCCAGGCGTTCATCCACAGGCACATCCCACCACCAACCCCCCTGGGTGCCCATCCTTGCTCCAGGGATGGGCACAGAGCCAAGGAGGAGTGCTCGAGGCTGCCCTTATTGCACCCTCCATGAATCCCTGAGACCCCCTGGCAATCTGAGATTTGCTGGCATTTCCCATCCCACGTTTCCTACTGGAAATCCCTCCAGCAGAGGAGATGCTGTAATGGGTCCTGCTTAGCCAGCTAATTAAATCCACCTGTAATTGTCAGAAAGGTGCATAGCCCTGCTCATCAGGGCTCTGAGATGTGCACTTGGCCTTTTGCAGTTTATAGCTGCTGCAGGGATGGCAAGCAGGCAGCATTTAACACCCCTGCAGCTGTGTCACCTTCCCTCCCCACACCCAAAGTTCTGCCTGCATGGAGAGCTGCTTTAATATGGCACCAGGATCCCACTTACCATTCCCACCTGCAGCTGCAGTCGGGATCATCCTAAATACTTTTATAATCTGCAAAATCTGTCACTTCACATTTTGGTGGCAGGGAACTCCATGAATGACCATTGTCCAGTAGGAAAATTGACCATCTTTAGCCAGACCAAGCACAGGGAAGGATGTGGCTCCATCTCCCATCCTACTTTAGTGTAAAGAGGTTTTGATGAGAGCACTCCAGTAAAGATTTTTGGAAATCCAAGTAGATTCTGCAGTTTGAATTGAGCTTTTTGCCAGAATTATAAATTCTATTCATCAACTAAAACACATTTTCCACAGGTTGAGCATGAATGTCCCTTGGTGGAGGGAAAGCCAAACCCATCACGTGGATCTTTACATCCAAGGCCCACGGTTCAGGCCAAGGTATGAATTTAAAGGAGATCCTCTGAATTTCTGTAGAAGCTTCTCGATGTGTGAACACATATCCAGACAGCCACAACACATTTGGGATGGGATGTCATCTGGAAATCATTACAGAGCACAGCCTTGCCCAGGGGATTTCCTGCCCTTCCTGCCTGCTCTGGGAACAGCCTGCTCCTCATCCAGGGCTGCTCCTGTTCCTGGACACACCAGCTGCAGGCAGGAGAGACACAGAAAGTGTCTCCACACCGTGAGCTGCCTGTTCTTCTGTTCTTCCTGCCCTTTTGAATCATTGCTTTGTCCCAGGCTCCCAGTGATTCCCCTGCTGGCATTCTGTCCCTCCTGCCAGAGCAGGGAGATGCTCCACGCTGGAGCACACACAGCCCACAGGGACTGAGGCACTTTCCAGAGCTCTTGGCCAAAGCCTAAAACCAAATGGAATGGTGAGGTTTGGGTTTCCAGGTATTTTTTTTTTCTTTTAAATGTATTTTGCTAAGCACAGAACAGTGCAGGAATAGCACAGAATATAAACTTCTTTCCTTTTTCAATTAATTTCACAAACTAAACAGGATCCGTAGCCTTCCTGAGCTACCTCAGGGACTCCCTGGAGTGTCTCATATGTTCATATTTCAGCCTCCTTTCTGTCTGCATTTTATGCATTCCTCCTCCCAAAATTCTCAACTCCCTGTTCTCTCTATTCCCTGCTTTTAGAGAGATTTTTACAGGCATTAAGAGGCTTCAGATGAAACACAAAGAGCCAAATACTCTATTGCTGTGTAATCTTTGCAGTCACTTCCACTACTGAAAAGCAAAATAAAATGTCAGTAAGGGCATTTCTGATTTATACACACTTTCTGATAAGTAATGGAGATCAAAAAATGCTGTTCAGCTGCATATTCTGAGTGATTCTCCTGACTGGGTCACAGATATTGAAGGTGGAGAAGCAGCAGGCAATGTTCTAACAGCTTTGATAATTATCAGATGACCTCCTACACTGCAGAAGGGAAATCTGACAGAGCAGGAACAGCTGGATATAGCCAGAGCAGTTTGTGCTTAATTACTGAACAAGCTTATTTACCACCCAATTGTTTCCAAGCAGTTTAATGCTCTTAATGCCATGTCAAGAGCAAAGACAGAGAACTCTGCATATTTAATAACTGGCTTAAAGCCCCACTGTCAGGAGCCACCCAATGGTAGGAGAAACAATGCTACTCTCTGAGCTTCCAGCCAAGCAGAAAACACCTCCAGATAACTTTCTGCAATGAGTAAGGAGCTTGAAAATGGAGACCAGAAAGCTGAGAGCCAATGAAAGACAGAGAAATTACATTTTTAAGAACTCATAATTATTCACTGAACTCCTGAGTGTTGCTGAAGGAGGGTTAGGCTCATGCCACAATGGTGGAAGTGGCTGCTCAGCCCCACAAACTGAGCAGCTGGAGCTGAATGGAGGCCTGGGTGGGAGTTTATAAAAATGGAGACAGGGTTTTTAACAGGATATGGTTTTAAGTTAAAAGAGGGGAGACTCAGATTAAATTGTTCAGAATAAATTCTTCACTCTGTGCCCAGAGAAGCTGTGGCTGCCCCTGGATCCCTGGAAGTGTCCAAGGCCAGGTTGGACAGGGTTTGGAGCAACCTGGGACAGTGGAAGGTGTCTGCCCAGGGCAGAGAGGTGAAATGAGGTGATTTTTAGGGTCCCTTCCAACCCAAACCATTCTGTGATTCTCCAGGGGATGGATGGATGGATGGATGGATGGATGGATGGATGGATGGATGGATGGATGGATGGATGGATGGATGATGGATGGATGGATGGATGAGCTGTTGGTCCTGCAGCAAATACCTCAGACTAGCTAAAACCAACAACAATTCAACAATTTTTCATTGTCAACTGATGTGTTTGCAAAGGAAGGAGGAAAAAAAAAACAAAAACACCCAAAAAACCAACAACCAGCCAATTTTATTGCCACTTGAATGTCAGCTGGCATACTCTGCCTTGGGAAAATGTTCCCTAATTATACAGCCAGCCTTCCAAACACACTCCTCAGCTCTCCCACATGTGGCATTTACAGTTGCAGAAATAATACAGCAGGCAGCCGAGGAGCAGAGCCTGAGCACACCTCTGACCTGCAAGTGACCCTCTAATTAGTGGATGCACGGGGTTAATGAAGGGAGCACTTCCTCCTGGAAGGCGTGTTAGCAGCCTGACCCCAGCCTCAGTAAACTGGGAAATCTATGCCAGCAGGTGTTTACACATCCATTAATGGCCTTGGCAAAGCAAAACACAGCAGAAAAGCTCTTTCCTGGTCATATTTTGCTGGGAGTTAAATGAGAGGTCTCTTTTTTTCTCCTGCTTGCAACAATTCCTGCAGAGGCAGAATGGTAACAGTGGAATTAGGTGTTTTGTTTGGGAGCTGCAGGAAATCAATTCCCCAGCTGGCCCAGGATACTTCGCCAGGGTTTGCCTACCATGCCTACCAAGCCACAAATCCCTTGTTTTATTCCTTTTGTTGGCAGTGAAATGGTTCTGGATGCTTGAGATTTCAAGTGGATTAGCACTTCCAGAGAGCTGGAAGCATTTTCACTTGGATTAGGAGGGCACATCTGGCCCAACACAAGGGGCAGAGACTTGGACAGCCCCAAGTTCTGCACTGGGGCAGGCAGAGCAGTGCTTCTGGAGCATCCCCCAGACCCAGGAGGCTGCATTCCCACCCTCTCCTCCCAGAGGAAGAATTATATCACCATCATCCAGAAAATCAGCACATCTGATTTCTCCCCAGTAATGGATGGGTAGAGACAGCTCAGCCCCAGACAAAGAGCTGTAACTCAAACCACCAAAGCAGAAGCTTCAGTGTAAATGGGGTGAGATTTCCCAACCTGCTCCTATCAGGGAAGGTTGCTGCTGTCTCCAGTCAGATTTATCAAAGCAGCTCCCAGCTCTCCACTAGTAGCAAATCAATAGTAGGGTTATTACTACAAACTGCTGATGCCAGTTTCCATCAAACAACGACATGGGCATGTCCCAAAACGTACTCAGTCCTCAGTTAAACCTCCTAAGGCATGATCTAGAGCTGACAGGAAATATAACAGGTGAAAATTGCAGGGAAACTGATGTGAGTGGAGGCATCCCCGGACTGTGCAATCACAGCAGCACACAGGGGGGAGGGATGCAGCACGAGCAGCTTGTTATTAGCAAAATGGAGTTTGTTATTAACAAAAAGGGAAACAGCTATTTTGGTCAAAACAGTAATTTTGGTGGGAAAGTAATTTTTTTTTTTTTTTTACAGGACACCAGAAATCTGGAAGCTATTCTTGAATTTTCTTTTTAAAGAAGAATAATGTAAATACTTCCAGCCTCGATCATCACAACCCCAGTGGGCTCTAAGAAGCTCTCATTTGAGAAAGGGAGTATCAGCTCTGTTGACAGAAGTGATCATCTAAAATTCTGTTAATACTTTTTCTACAGAAATTAGACATTTCTTGAACAGCCCATCCCTCCCAGAGCTGCTTTGGTGCTGTTGGAGCAACACAGCCCAGTGAGGGACCAGTGCCAGGTGTCCTGGCTAAAACCTGCATCCTCCATCCCTCCTGCAGCAAAACCACAGAGCAGCCAGAGAGGAGGATTTTACACTTGAGAATCCTCTCTTCTTTGGACAACACTGACTTCTTAGGAGAGAGAAAATAAAATTCTGATTTTCCTGGCAAATCCATGAGCTCTCTGTGAGAAGTCGATCTCTCTGCTGCTGCCAGTGCAAGGAAAGAGTTCCTGCATTGCTCCTGCACTAAGGCAGGTGAGGAGCAGAGCTCCAGGCTTCAGACAGGTATTTTCAGCTGCATTTGGAAACAAGGATTCTATTTGACTTAGTCTGAGGTGGGATTTTCAGCAAAGCTGTCCCCCTGAGTTAAGGGAAGCAGCCCCACAAACAAACCCACTCTGGAGGGAAGCCTCCACCAGGGGTTTTCCACTTTCCCCCAGCCCAGCTGAGAAAAGCCAAACAAAGGCAATGGTGGCAATTTGTTCAGCAGCAAAAGAAAACAACGAGCAGCCAGAGGCTGAGAAATCAGAGAAATCAGTTTGGGAGGAGGGGTGACAGCCAGCAGAGATAACCCAGTGCAGTTTGCCACATTCCTGATCTCAAACAAGGATGGAGCAGCTGAGTGGTTTTCCCTGGAGAGGCTGGAGTTGAGTTGCCAGTGACTGTGGCTTATTGACTCCACTCCAGCCCAGCAGGCACAGAGGGAAAAAAAAAACAAAAAACCAAAGAGCTTTCCCCCCCTGTTGGAAGACGAGGGGATTTTTGCCTAATCCCTAAACAAGCACATTTAATGCCATTAAAGACTCTCTGGCATTACTGACACGGATCATTCTCATGCTGCTGCATGCAGAGCACAGGCTGGATTTGTTGCACTGCATTCACAACCTGTCCCCAGTGGGAAAAACAGCTTTGTGTCACTGTTCACTAGAAATACAAGGAAAGTGGGAAGTTAACTTCAGGGAAATGGATCATTTTAAAGATTTTATGGCCCAATAGCTCTAATTAATTTCAATGAACCAGTGCAAATCTCAAACCAAACTAGGTCTTTCTTCTTTCTGTTCATGTTCCACAACTTTTCTCTCTTTTATCCCACTTTGTCTCTATTCTTCTTCCCAACAATTAGTCCAGTCCAGAAAGGAGCATTTCTTCTCTTGCAGGGCAATAGGGAAGGGAAGCACGAGGAAAAGAAGGATGACAGCTGAACAGGATATGTCCCAGCTCCTGACACTTCAGTACAAAATATTTTCTTCTTTCCATCTTAAAACTGAAGGCACACACACAAAAGCCCAAAAGCTCTATGAAGATGCCCATGGCAACATCAACTGAATTGAGCATGTGTCAATATACTTTTTTTTACTAATGATACTGAAATAGTTTCTTCTCTTTATTTTTAAGAAAGAGAAATATGAACCTGTATTCTATTTTATTACAAATTAGTAATAATGCCAAAGCAACACAGCATTTTTATGAAAAGGAAAGTCATTGCTGACTCTGGGAGTATTTAATTCTGTAACACAATAAAAGTCTAATTATCCTTTAAAATGATGCCTTTCCCATTAAGAGCTATTTCAAAAACTGGATTTCAAGACTTGTATTTCCCAGACATTCCTGACCAGCTCTTCTCTGAGCTACATGGATGGAGATGATTGTGTGGTTAGGAATTCAAATCACTGACGTGATGAGTTGGCCAGGGGTGGCCCAGCTCCAGCTTCTACTCAGAGCCTGCTGCCACTTGACTCCTGCTCCATGGCCAGAGGGCAAAACGAGCTCTGCAGATGCTCATCCTTTGCCCATCACTGTGGTAGGTCCTCTGCAGGCTCCAGGTGAACCAGTGATATTCACAGTGATAAATACTTGCAGAAAAACGATTTGGGAAAAGATCTGAAATCACATTTTTACCAGACTTAATGCAACACCCCTGCACAAAGGGCATCTCTACCCCAGCTCTTCCCTGTTCACCATCTCTGAAGCACATGGCTATGGATTCACTGGGCAATTCCAGCCTTCTTGGGAAGCCTCTAAGACAAAAAAAAAAAACATAGGGCAACTCCCCCTGCATGGGAGCAGCAGGAAGAACCATCCCAGCTTGGCACCACCAGTACAAAGAGTATAAACATCAATTCTGCCCTGGTCAGATCACTTTCAGCCCTGTCAGGTCAGGGAGCAGAGCAGCTCTGCTGGTGGACGTGGGGGATGGAAAAACAGCCAGGAAAAATAATCACTGCTGGCAGCAGAGCTGAGGACACATCCCCAGCCTTACCAACACCCTCTGGTTTAGGGCACAGACACTTTCTTTAGGAAGTCTGATGCATTCTGGCTCTGTCCTCTCACCCTGCTCTGCCTCAGGCTCCACCCAGGGACCTGCAGAGATGAAGGAGATCAGAAAATCACAGAATCACAGAACAATGAGGTTGGATGAGACCTCTAAGATCAAGTCCAACCTGTGCCCTAACACCTCAACCAGACTATAGGACCAAGTGCCATGTCCAGAGATGCCAGCACCTCCCTGTCCCCAGCTCCTCCAACCCCAGCAGCGTCAGGCACAGGAATCTCTCCAGCAAAATAAAACTCATCGAGCCTGTGGCATCACTGCAACACTCCTGCCATTCACCTGAGCAAAATAAAGCTACAACCCTCCCTTCAGAAGAGGAAGAAAATGGTTTTGTAGGACTATAATGGTGATGAGGAGTTCAAATCTAACCACATATATAAAACTTTAAAACTCTCATAAACAGATTTTGAAAGGGAGCCAGGGGCACTGGTGCAAATGTGAGCAGCTCCAGTTCACAGCAGTATCAAAGACACAACGAGAAACCTGGGTAAGGAGAAAGACTCAGCAAAGGCTTTTCCTTTTTTGTGTGTGCAGAAATAGCTTGAAAACAGGATATTTTATAAGCAGGGAGAGATCAAGTTTATTTTCTTATTTTATTTGATTTTTTGCACCCCTGATTAATTGGTAAGCACAGCCAGAACACAGACACACGCCAAATGCAGATGTGTCAGGTTCTTCAGGTGGCCCCGAGCCAGGTAAACGTTTGACCACAAAGCCCACCTAATTTTAGTGGGCTGAAGTCTGGAAAAGTGATTAACTACAGAAAGGCCAGTGTATTGCTTTGTACCTGGGGAATGAGGGAGCAAAGCAAAGGCTCTCAGGTCCTAATTAAGAAAATGCCTTTTCACTCCGTGGAAAGCTGTGAAACGAAGGAAGCTGGTGCTTTTCCAACAGTGCTCATAAAGCTGTCAATAAGTGAAGAAAGTGGCCTTGATGGCGTGAAAAGCCATCTCCAAGAAAAAAAAAGGGGGAAAAAAAACACCTCTTTGCTGTCCAATAAGGCCTAACAAATCATCTATGAACATATAAATGGCAAATTTAACTGCAAATTAGCAGTGTTTAGGAAATCCAGACAGCCAGCTAGAAAATATGATAATCGAGAGCAGGAAATTCAAATTCAGCAAATACTTTTGGGTTGTTTTTTTCCATCCTGGGCTTCTCTATTGGTACTCAAGACAGCAGGGAGCTGTCCTTCTTTTGGAAGTAAAAAGTTCCTTTTGGGAACACGATGCCAACAGCAAAGCTACCAGGCATGGCCAAGGTGGGCACGTCCCCTTCCAGAGGATCCCACCCTGGGGACTTTTCTCCAGCAGGATGAGGTTTTGAGGGTTTTTTGAGGGTTTTTTTAAGGTTTTTGTAGGGGTTTCCTATGGATCCATGGCATGGCACAGACCTGGTTTCCAGATGTGGCTCTCCCAGCTGTGGGAAAAGTCCATCACTTTATCTTTACAGACTCCAGAGCCTGCAGAGGACTCAAATGGCTACTTCTCTTCATAAAATTAATGTTGTGCTTTTTATGGATTTCAGCTACAGCTGGGAGCCTGATTCTGCTTATACATTGTATTCTGTTAATACAATTACCAGGCTGGTTTTACACTGTAAATTCTCTGTTGTTTTCTTTGCCCTGTTTAGGAGTTTCATTCTACGTGCTGTGGAAATCGGGTTGGGTTGTTACCGCAGCTGTACTGAAGGCTGTGCTGGCACTTGCTTTATAAAAAGCATATTTTCAAGGTTTATAATAGCAATAAAATTTTCCCTTCTTGCCAAAACTTGGCATTGACACTTCAGCAGAGCTCCAGAGGGGATTTTTTTTGGGGCAATTTTGAAGAAAATAGACACACAACCCTTGCAGTTTTCAAGTCCAAATATAAGTCCAGAGATTTTAGGGAGCAGACAGGACTTGAGGGTTGTAATTGGAGTCTGGGCCCATTTCTACAGGGTCCTCAGCACAGGTTACCCTCCCAAACACAGGCAAGCCCTAAAGGGGCTTTAATCATTCATCCTGCATTAGGAAGTGGTACCACATTAACTTAATTGCGAGCTGATAAATCTGATGTGAATACGGTAATAAATGGGGTTTTTTTGAGGTGTTTTTCATCTTTCTTTAACTCTATTTCCTCACAGGAAAAATAAATTTTACCAGTGTAAGTTCTTACACTGTTATAATTATCCCAACACAGTTTTGAATGTGCAGTTATTAAAAAAAAAAAATCACAGTTTTGTCCGGTGTGACCATATTAAATATTAAATATAAGCCACACTTAATCAAATGAGCAAGGAAGGGAGAGAGAGGAAGCACAGCTCAATTTAAGCTTATTTATTTACCACTAGAAAAAACAATCAGGAAACAATTTTCTCCTCCCAGAAGAGTTTGAGATTCCCAGGCAAAATCAGATGAAAAGTTAATCTCAAGAATATTCAGGTGTTGAAAGACAGGAAGGAAAGGGGAAACTTCGCTAGCTGCATGAAAATGGGAGAATGTTTTGTTATATCTTTCTGTGGTTTGTTTGTTTGTCTTTAGGCAAGATGCAATTTTCAGCCCAAACCAGACTTTTAAAATCTATTTCAGGTGATGTTGGCTTCAGCCATTTAGGAAGCAAACCAAACACAAGAGGACAAGAAGAAAAATTTTTGCAAGGATAAACCCTGTTCAAAAGGCAGGATGGTCAGATGGATCAGACCTTGCAAGGCTGACGTGGAGCCCTGGAGAGATTTGTGCCATTAAAAATGCATGTTCATAAATGACCCAGAAAAGGGCAGGAGCAGTGAGCTGGGAAAGTTTGCTGACAATCCTGATTTTGAGAGCATCATCACGAACTCCAAAACAATTTTATGACATATTGCCAAGGTAATTAAGTGGCAGATGATATGAAATTCAAATGAAATTCAATGTAAATGTAAAGGGAGTCACCTGGGGAAATAAACAATCTAAACTTCCTGTGTGAAATGATGGGCTCTGAGTTGGCCATAACCACACAGGAGCAATGCCTTGGGTTGTGAGAGATGGATTTGTGGAACATCAACCCATTGGCCAGCAGCAATTTTTTTTTTTTTTAAAAAAGCATCATTGGGAATGATTAGGACTAAAGAACAAACCAGGGAATATCCTTACACCCCTGTGTAAGTCTGAGCTTCACCTGCAGCTTCATCACCCTGTCCAGGTGTTGTTCCCTGCACCAACAGAAGAGGAGACTGTGCTGTTCAACCCCTCCCACCACTGCTGGTGTAAGGTTTGGGGCTTTGTAACCAGTTATGCAGCAGGTCAGAATTTCCCAAATGCTAAGATTTTTCTGAATTTTGAACTTCAGGAACAAAGATCAGCATAACAAATCTATAATAACAACACTGTGCCCACTGTTGCATCACATTCTGCCCAGGACACCACATGGTGGTGAAGAACAGCTGGACAGAGCTCAGAACTGGCTTTGATGGGCCACTGCAGAGCAAGACACCAGAAAATAAGACCAGAGGGCTCTGTATGGGAAAAAGCTACAGCCATGTCTGGTCTGACCCTCGTTCTTTCAATATTTTTTTTTCCTTACTGTGATTTTCCTTCTCATTTACCTCAATCAATCTCTTCTCATTTCCAGGCCACAGACAATTCCTGAGGGATTCATTGCAGTTGTTATTTTCACGGGACAGCAGCCACGCCGAGTGCTAAATTAATTAGCCATCACCTTCCACTTCCTCTGCTTAGGGCAGATTGGAACAATTACTCCTTTTTAAAACCCACCTCCACCCCTGCCATCACCAACCTGCTCAGAGGAGACCCAGCCAGTCTAGCAGGAAGGAAGAGTGAACCCTGAAAAGTCTTTGCCATGGTATTTTTAGGATCAAGACCCCTACATTCAGAATATTCTGCCACTGTGTGCCCATTGATTATAAGGTTTGGAGTTTAATTTAAAGTGTGAGAGCTTTCGACAGCATTGACACAATGAAGAAAGAGGTGGACGTGATCTCCCAGGTTTATGAAGGACATTCTTGCCTGTAGATTTCACAACATGGCTAGGAGATTTCTGTCACTGTTTTCTAGGTTTTTTTATCCCTCAGAAATGAGTAAGAGAGGTGTCTGGTTTGCACAGGCAGTTCCACAATGGAAAGGAGAGCAGCCCTGAGGCTGGACAGTGAGCTCTGCTGGAACAGCAGCAGCACCTCTGGTCCCTCACTGGATGAACTTTCTCCCTGGATCAAAATCTGGCCCTCCTGAGTGAAGTCTGAGCTTCAGTGTGCCCAAAGATCCCTCTCTGATGCATTCTCCACTCTCTCTACCTTCCTGCTCTGCAGAAGTTTAGCCCTGGGCCAAGTTCTGACATCATTCACATCTCATCACTCCAATGATGCCAATCTGGGCACGCTGTTACCCACATCTGTCAGCTTTTGGTGATAAGTGTATTTCTGATCATTGCAGTTCCCCTTTATCCACAGCCAAGAAAACGCCTCCAGCAACATCTCCAACAAGTCTGGTCCGTGTGTTTGGGGTTTTATTTTAGCCAGTAGCTGTTAATAGAACAAGGGAGAGCTTGGGGCTGAAAGAGACACTGCAGAGTCACCTGCAGAGTATCAGATGGACATTACAATGAGAGTCAGAGCTCGTTTTTAGAGAGAGACACCTCATCTCTGGAGCTCTCCAACACTGGAAATACCTGTGCAACCTTCCCATCAGGTACCTGCAGCCTGGATGAGCAGAAGGAACTGAAATTTCTGTCCCCAGAGGCAGCAGCAGGAGATGTCCTGGGCAGTCTCCTGCACCAACGAGGCTCTTTCTGCTCCTCACAGGGAAAGTTCAGGGCATGTCAAGGCATCCTTCTGCAAATCTGAAAGCAGATCTTTGCTCTCTCTCTTTCCCAGGAATAAATTCCTAACCTGACCTTACCTTATGGCAGAGACCACCGCTGTGAAATAAAACATGACTTTTGGAGTTGTGTTTTTATGATCTATGAAATCACCCAGACCTTTTGGGTAAATAAATTCTGGCTGTGAAGCTGACCTGTTAGCTTCTAGCAGATCACTAAAGCCTTAGGGTTTTTCATTAGGCTTCAATAATGTCTACAAACCTCTCTTTTCTGTCCTTCTTAAAAATCCCTAGGAGATAAAAGCCTCATGGTAAGTTTTGCTTCAAATATCAACTAGAGATACAAGCTCAATAAGTGTAATATCTTAACTGCAGAGTGCCAGAGGCAAGCAGTGTTAATCACACAAGGCTTGTGAGAGGTTATTTCACCGTGCTGCCTATGCTGTCTCTAAAACACTCTGTCTTCAAGGTTGGCTTCACAGCTCCAGCTGATTTCTGTCACCAAGCAAGTGTGAGGAGCAACCTAATCCAGAGAAAAGCATCAGATTTCCTTCTTCAGCATCCTCTGTTGTCGGTCACCAAAACCCAATTTGCCACCAACTGAGGGGCACAAATAGAACCAATAATGGATTAAGGACACAGAGAGGAAGGACAAGGGTGAAAATTAGATGCTGAAGAAGTCATCCAATGAAGAATGCCATCAGTCAGAAGGAAAAGCAATATATCAATCTCTGCATTTCTTACAGGCAAAACTCCAACATGCTAGAAGGTGCAAAATTGAAATCCAAACAATCATGCAATTAAGCTGCAAAATTGACTAATACAAGAAGTTGTTCAGGCTACAGACCAGCAAGAATCAATAAAATTCTTATATTGCTAATTAACATAAAAAATATGACATAAGAATACTAGAGCAGATATCAAACCCACCTAGACTTTTTTCTCAGCAAGCATGAGGCACAATCCTGTCCCGAAAACAGGATACAAAAACATACAGGTCTGACTAGTCCAACACAGTCAACTTTGGCATGAGGTTTTCAAAAAAGACTTGATTATAGTGAGAAGTCTAGTGACAAGCAAGACCAGAAAGAGCAATCCATGATCAAGGGGCAAAAACTCCAGATATACTCTGCAAACCAACTTCTAGCACCTCACTATCTTCAGAAAATGGATAACATTACTTGTAGAGAAAAAGTCCAGCTGTTGCTAATTATAACCCAGCATATCTGTCTCTTCCCCAAAAAAATGTGGTTGAATACCTCATATAAATCATGACTTTCCTGAAGTGCCAATTTGCTGCTGCCCAAACTGAACTGAGCTGCATTTTGGTCTGGTCAGATTACAGTAGGTGTTGTCCCTATGCTCCTCAAGCACTTTGGAATTCAAACACATTGACCAAGAAATCTCCTTTTGACTTCCCTTGTGCTTGAATCAGCCTCCACTCTCCCCATCTGATGGAAAGGGGGCACATCCTTTCCCCTCCCTACACGAGCACTTGGTTCACATTAACTGCAAAACCCACATAAGATTACAGAGGAATGATTCATAGGGAGAGGCAGAGAAGGAGGAATGGCAGCAAAGGCTTTATTAGGAGATTTGGGGCGAGGAGGTTGTCTGGAACACCCCCAGACCTTGTGGATTCCTCGTTCAGCGTGATGTAACCAAGCACACCCATCTGCTGCCAGCTGCTTTGTGTAAAGTCCCTGCTGCTGCCCTCCAGCCATTCCCCCAGCCCTGGTGTGACACTTTCCCAGCTTGCTGAGCTCACTTCCCCTTGGAAGAGGGAGTTTTGATGAAGTGGAGCAATGGTAACCACATGGCCTCATTCACCCTCACCAACTCCAGCAGGCTTCTGCTCAGGGGATGCAGGATTTCACACATTGGCTCAGCAGAAAAATAACAGACACATGGGATGGAGTGCACCTTGCTGCCTGCATAATTCTGGGGTTTGGTTGTTTTTTTTTTTCCCCCCTCCAGATCTTCATAGTCAATTTTCCTTCTGTTTTCATTTGTTGACTCAGCTGCACTCACAGCCCAAGGCGATGGATCTGGCCTGGCAGAACCTTCATTCCTGCAGTTCTCTTGCTGGTAACAGCTGGGATCGCTGCAGGTCGGAGGGTCTGCAGTGTACAGGTTCTAATTTAAGCATTAAAAAAAAAAAAATATCCCCAGACTGCAGGCTAAAAACCTCTCAGCCATGTAACATTGCCGTGTCTAGGATTTCCACCTTTCCTCCACCCGTATGTTCTTTAAATCTCAAAGTTTGTTCAGCCTAAAGAAGAAGAGATTGAGGGGAAACCTCATTGTCATCTTCAGTGTCCTCACGAGGACCAGTGGAAGGGCAGGCACTCTCCTGACCAGTGATAGGATGGCCTGAAGATGTTTTAGGGGAGGTTTAAATTGAATAGTAGGAAAAAGCTTTTCACCCAGAGGATGCTGAGTACTGGAACAGTAATGACAACCCCAGGGATGCCAGAGCACAAGGAGTATATAGACAATGGTCTCAGGCACAGGGTGGGATTGTTGGGGTGTCCTGTGCAGGGCCAGGAGTTGGACTGGATGATCCTGATGGGTCCCATCCAAGTCAGCCTCTTCTATGATTCTATGATTAAAAAAAAAAAGGATGATGAGGAGATGGTTGATAGCCTAACCAGAGATCTGCTGTGGAACTGAGGAGCAGTTATTAGGGTAAAAAAACTATTTGTTATTAATTAATAGGTAATCTGCTGTTATCTGCCTGATCAATGACTCATTCTGGGCATTACTCTAACCATGCCTTACTATCACTTTCTATTTTTGAGATATACCCTCACCCAAAATAAAACTTGACTTAAAGTGTTATATGAAGCTGTTCTCTGTACACTCTTTAGCTGTGAATTTTTCCCATCCTGATCCGTTGTCTTAATTTAAGAAGGGCTGCAAATTCCAGGAGTATTTTCTGTGCCAAGATGTTCCTGCTAGTCACCCACAGAAGGAACCATTTAAGCCTCAGAAACCAAAAATGGTGGGCTGAAAACAAGGACAGACATTGTGGGAAATATCTGGAAATCCTCTCATTAACTCTCTTGCCAGGACCTGATGAGATCCTTCACATCCAGGAGACTCTTTGGTAAATTCCAATGTGTGCAACATTAATGTGGCTGGTGTGACTCTCCCTGAGCCACTTCTGCTCTGACACTTTCCCCTGTGAGCTCTGCAGGTGGGATACACACAATTTATGGGTACAGAATAACTATTTATTGGTCATTATCCCCCGTAGTTTTCTAGGAGTTACATCCTAGCAGGATAAATATTAGCACATGCAGTGAGTTTCTGCTGGCCAAGGTGGAAATGTGTTCCCCTTCTTCACATAGGCCGATCCCCAGTCTTCAGAGTTGCTGTCTTATTCTACGTTTTTCCTTACAGCTTTATAACTCTCCACGTCAACAGTTTCCCTCTTGAATCCTTAAGTCATTATCTCAACAATGACTCTCTGTTTTCCCTTTCCCTACCTTTCATGCCTTCAGCCGATGGACTTTCTCACAGCTCAGAAACAATTTTCTCAGCAAAACGGAGCCAAGGTCACACAGCTGTGCTCCTCCAAACCAGGCTTTGGGTCTGAGGGAGCTGGATTCCTGGGCTGCAGGTTACCTTGGGTCATCTTGGCAACCCAGGGCTCGTTTTCCTGGCTTAAAAAGCTCTCTGCTGATTCCCAGGGCAGAGATCTTACACGGCCATTTGAACGCTCAGTTTGAAGCATGAGCAGCCAGGACAGAGCTCCAAGGGCCAGACTAAGGCCAGGCTCAATCCCACAGCAGCATTTTTGTGTCCCAGCACACGAGGGAGAGCCTGACATAGACTCAGCCACCAGCCCACAGCGTGGTGACACCGCTAGTGAGACATTTCCAAAAGGAAAAGACATCACGACGTCCTCAAGGCTTAAATGTGTGGAGTGGGGAAGGACGTGCTGTGGCCATCGAAGAGCAGCAGCCACTGAACACCCCTGAGGTCAGCAGTTGCTGCCTGGATGCATTTCTGTCGAGGAAAAAGGCAGAAAGAAGAGGGGCTGAGCTCGCCCAGAGCTTCAAAACAACATCTGGGAATTCATCCTCAGGAGTGCTGTACTGAGCCTCACTGCACCATCATTGCATCTGCAGAGGAAATTACTGCTCTAGATGAGGGCCAGGGGATACCCACCCCAAAATAGGAGGGTGTGAGCCAGGAACAAACATCATTTTTATATTTAGTCGAGTGGAAAGTTTTCAATACAGCATGGGGAGACTGGATTCATGGGAAAACTTTGATGGAAGTGAAATGGGTTTGGAAAACTCTAAATTTTCCTGTCAAATAGGAATTTTTATGAAAAATACACTGACCCTTTACATACACACACATACAAACACAAATATTTTGCAATGGCAAAACCATTGTCTCAGCAAAAATTTGCTTCAACACAACCAATCTCCTACCAAGAAGCAATTTTAATAGACAGTTCTCAGTCAGCCCTGTCCAACAGATCATATTGTAAGAAAAGGGCTGGATAAAATGAGGTTTCTTCCTTCTGATTCCATCAACGGAATCAGCACAAAACAAACTCCAGCACCATTTTTCACAGTCAAACAATTAACTGCAAGTAGCAGCCATTGTGGCTTGAATCTTCATCATCTGTGAACTAATCCATGAGTTTTTGTTGTCCATGACTTCATTCCTCAAAGCTGCTCACCCCAGAGCTGGAATGAATAACTTTCACCCAATGGACTGTTCATGCCAGTGTGGTTGCTCTTCACTACCCAAGGTCATACAGGTCACACAATATCATTTCTACTGCTTTAGTGGATAATAAACATCCCAGAGACAGAAAGGAAGAAACAATCCCTCCCCTGTTCATGCAGGAGTACTCTTTCCTTTCAGAGGACAAGAAGAAAAAGCTCCAAAACGAAGCAGGAAAGGATTTTTACAGCTACTTGAATGGCCAGAGATAATTAGGAGGTCCAGCCCTAGGAAAGGCAACTGATGGAATTACTGAGAGATGCAGACATAGACTTTGCCTTATGACAATGTGAAATTCACCTAAAGATAACTAAAAATGTCTAAAGAGCCCAGGGTATCCTGTAGAAAATCCCAAGATGACTGGACTCCAGCATTACCCTGATAACATCCCACAAATGCAGCTTAGATTATATTAGGAACAGGTTATCACCCAAGATCTTAAACCATTACAGTATATTTAACCAACTGAGTTATTTGTGTTTCTCTGCTGCAGTCCCCTCATCATTCTTTGGGCACATCCTGTTTCCAAAAATTGGTTAAAATAAAAAAGCTCCTTAACACCATTAAGAAACAGGCATTCTTTATGTGGCCACATGCACGAGGGGATATCTCCTCCAAAAGTTGTGTGTGCTGAGTAGAGAAAAGTTGCTGTTTATAGACTGCATTTTACATCCATATTCATTGATTGTCCCAGAATAAATATGCATATGATAATCATTTCCCCAAAATCATTAACATATTTTCCCTCCTCTCTATGTGTGTGTTCTTCTATCCTGGGGGGTCTCTCTGGTGGCCACAGACCCCAGTTGGCAGGGCACTGGGGCTGCTGAACTTCCAGTTCTCCTTCTTACACCATGGGAATTGTGCAGCTCCCTAGGCCAGGGGTTTTTAAAGAAAAAGCATCGTGTTAGCTCACCAGGTATAGACAATTTATCACCTGGTAACAATCCCATTGCCAGGATTCCCACAGGCCCTAGCAGAGTGGATACCTTCCACTGCATTTTCTGGCCCTGCAAAGGTTCATCTCTGGCAGCTTTCAGGCAGGGAATGCTTCTAGGTGAAAGGGATACACCTGCCAGGCAGTGCAAGCTGTATTCCCATCCACCCAGAAGAATTCCCAGCTGGAAGCTTGACATTAAAATGTCACTCCTAGTCCTACAGCAGAGCTGGAAGAAAGCTGGCCCACAGAAAAGTAAGTTGCTAATACACCTGCTCCAGATGAGAGTATCAAGATTTAAATAGGCACCAAATTTGCATAATACCCTTGAGATAAGCAGCACTACAGCAAAGCCTTGCAGTGCATGAAGGATTTATTTTGTGTCTTATCCATTTCTGTATTCCAGAAGAGGCCATTCATCATTGTGCCAATACTTCAGAGATTTCACTGAAAGCTCCAACAGCTCTAGATTATCCAGGAATTATATATTTTTCCCTACTGAATAATCATTCCCAGAAGCCTGCAAGAAAGGAAAAAAAAAATCGCATTTTCATCATGTAGGCTAATGATACTGAAAGTGATGACATTCACTTTTAATGACTGCCCAAAGACACTGAAACCTCTCTTTTTTAGCCAGCTGAATGGATTTTTTCATTACTGCTTCATTTCCAGCTAGATACACACTCAACAGCTTACAGACAGATCTTCCTCAGTGCCCTGGCTACAAAGGACCTCTAGAAAAAGAAAAAATTCCCAGAGTTATTGCACTATCACTGTAGTGAGGGATTCATCCCAATTCAGGAATATGGAATGGAAATTCCTGTTCTAATGGCCTCTACACTCAGCCTCCTCTGCATGGCATCTGCCACTCTGGGGATCTCACATCACATCATGGCAAACCCAGGTTTTCCTGAACACAGGGATCTCTGAAAACTCACTATTGCCTGTCCTGGCACATGAGCTGGCCAAGAAGGAACCTTGGAGGCTGGACAGGGGCAGTGCCTTTAATCCAGCAGTGACTGTTTTGTTCACAACATCAGAGGAAAGCAAACAAAAGCTCAAAACTTGTGGACAGGTGGGATATTTAGAGAGGTAGAACCTTGTATTGCAGTGGTTTAGAGGGCTTAACTCACTTAAGCTCCTCTTGAAACTGCCAGGCTCAGATATATGGTGATGAGGCTATAAAACTTTCCTGTTGAGACTAATGTATTGATCAATCCAGAAGCAACATGAAATTTGTCCCATCTGGAGAGAATTCTGTATGTGGTATCTTGCCATCAGTTGTCTGTGATAGCCTTTAAACCTCCAGCCCCTGCTTTGATACACATGTGGTTTAACTCAGTCTGTTTTCCTTAAACAGAAAAGTGAACACATCTGGCAGTGTTTAGACTGGGAAAACCTTTTGATAAGGGGAAGGAGGTTACTGAATATCAAAAAAAAAGCCCTGTACCATCAGTGCTGGAATCAGTGGAACTTACTGCTGTGTAGTTCATTTGCTCTGAATCTTCTGCTGCTTCTTCCTTGGAAAACTATTACAGATAGCACTCATGCTTTAAATGGATG
The DNA here is from genome assembly GCA_003676055.1 of Chloebia gouldiae. NCBI lineage: Eukaryota > Metazoa > Chordata > Aves > Passeriformes > Passeridae > Chloebia > Chloebia gouldiae. The sequence goes on along the minus strand of QUSF01000033.1, from coordinate 6,669,295 downwards.
CAGTCACGGATCACAGACAAAAAGTGTGCCTAAATTTCAATACTATGATCACTCTTACTTGCAATACCTGTTAACACTCAAAAAACACCTTCAAAGACCTATGTATAAAGAATATACACGGCCACTCAAAGGAGGAAGCCAGTGCAGGAAGTGGAGCTGCTCCAGGAGCTTCCTTGCTCTTCTGCTTTCAGCCTGAGTGCTGAAATCTACTTGTTAACGTGGATCTTCTGCCCTTGCTGTGAGACCATGGGCCTGTCTGCCACCAGACCAGCGACTTCTGAGCCCAGTGGCCTTCATCACCCAGGCCCAGGGCAGAGCTTCCAGAAGCACAACAGGCAGGAAGGTACGTGCTGCAAGACCTCCTGAGGCAGCTTGTAGCACAAGCCAAATCTTCATGGAGCACCAAGGAATCCCAAGGAATTCCAAGGAATGACATAAGGTTTGAGTGCTCACAGCTACGGGAACTATTTCCTGTGGTGGCACCAAAGAAACCCAATCCCAAAACTATTCCCAAATTCACCTCCCACGTGGGACCTGCCTGTTTCTGTCACAAGCTGAGATGTCTCTGACAGCACACAGAGCTGGAACAAAGGGACACAAACCAGTGCAGCTCACAGTCAGGCACAGGACAGATCCCAGCTCTGCAATCCACCCCATCCCACAGCCCAGGCTGGATGACTTCATCCCTCCTCACTGCACAGATCCCCGCTGGGCTGGTTAGCAGGACAGATGTGCACTGCTTTTTATTCTTTGGTAGAGCAACAACGAGAAGTGCAATCATTTTTTAAATGAAAACTGATCCAAACCTGACAGGGATGCCAGCAGAGACTAAGAATCCCAAAGGAGAGGGCTTGCTTGGGAGATTTGTGGAATTTCCTGCTTCTGGACCAATTAGAAATAGTACAGGATCATTACAATATATTCTGATGACAGTGTACAGCGTCACTCATCATTTTGGCCTGAAAATTGGAATTAGAGATGAAATAATGGGAAGAATAAACTTTTTTCACACTTGCAAGGTTTCCTCAAAGACTCTTCAGGGAGATAGGAGTGTTGCTCTTCCATCTGTATTCTCACCCATCCCATCTTTATAGACACTCACCTGGCAAATTACATCTGTTTCTGGAACGTGTTCTCAGGAATTTGAGTAAAGGATATTATAGTTATAAAGGAGAACATCCACACTGCCTGGCAGACAGTGCATCCACTGTGTTCAAAGAATTAATCAACACATTTCAGAGAGCCTCGGGAAAAAAAAAAAAGGTAAATTCAAGAGGTCATTGATCCCTGTGGATTAGGTATTTTACACTGTTAAAATTTCCAGTCATCTCATAATATTTCATACATCAAAGTCATCAGCCCTGGGAGATAAGGAAGAACTGTTATCCCACTCGATGCAGAATACAGGCTTAAAACCGCTGGTGGCCAATCCCTCACTCAGTTTTCCACCCACAGCAGTCACCCTGTACCCCCTTGTTCACCTCCTGAGTTTCCTTTCCCTCCTTTCCCTCCCACATGGAGCAGTTCTTTCCACCAGCTCTCCCATTTGTCCCAGCAGCTTGAGGAAGGCAACTCCTGCTCCTCTGCTCAGGCTGCACCTGGATGCTGTGTCCAGCCTTGGGTTCCTCAGCAGAGGGAAGATGTGAACCTGTTGGAGTGGGTCCAGAGGAGGCCACGAAGATGCTCCAAGGGCTGGAGACAAGCTGAGAGCTGGGTTTGTTCAGCCTGGAGAAGTGAAGGCTCTGGGAAAACCCTTATTACAGCCTTTCCATAAGAAAGATGGGAACAGACTTTTTAGCAGAACCTGTGGAGACGAGACAAGGGCTGGTGGTTTTAAACTAAAAAAAGAGCCATTTTAGATTAGACATAAAAATGACATTTTTTATGCCTAGGGTCTGAAACACTGCTAGGAAAGAGGCAGCCCAGAGAGGTGTTATGGCTGCTGAGATCCTGGAAACATCCAAGGCCAGACTGGATGGGGCTTGGAGCTACCTGGGCTGGTGGAAGGTGTCCCTGCCCATGGCAGGGGCTTGGACTGCACGACCTGGAAGTCCCTTCCAACCCAAACTATTCTGTGATTCCATGGTGTCACTTTGTGGCTGGCAAAAAGGGGTGATGCCCACAGGACAGGTAGATGAGAACTGGCTGAGGGCAGCCAACACCATGAATGGAGCCCACTCCTCTCCTGTGTGTGAGGGCCCTCAGGAAAGCCAGAGGCTGGGAGTGGCTCCAGGCCAGAGGAATTGTCCTGGCAGGAATTGTCCAGATGCTGCTCATGAGCCTGACACTGGGCAGCCCAGCCTGAGGCCACCAAACAGCAACATCTCACCACTGTCTACGGCCCAGGCCAGGTTCACACGCAAGCCTGATCCCAATCTTCAAACCCAAATGTAGGCAGCATGCTTTCAAAATCTGGACTCGAGCCCAGAACTGAATTTTCAAGCTCTAGCCACCTTTTTTCACTAGTGCTTTTGCATTTCTGATGTCAATAACATTTTAGGTAATAATATGTTTCAAGTCAATTCACTGTCTGGCCTTCATGCACATACAAGGTCTGACAGGCAAATAAAGAAAAGAAACATATATTTGATAGATTTAAAAGCTGTTTCCATTTGGATTTCCTTTTAATAGAAACATTCTGTTGATCTTTAGTTTTTGTGGAAGTTGAGGGTGCTGGATATTTTTAATAGAAAGTAATTCAAGGGGCAAATTTGCCTTAATGGGTCCTGTCAATCCCTTCAAATGCCACCTTGGAAAACTGCAATTAAAAAAGTATTTCCAAACAACAGGAAAGACACTAATTGGAAAGGGTAGATTGTAGAAATATCCTCCAGCTCATTGCCGGGGTCTTTGCAAATCCTGCACAATAGAAACATGCTTTTAAAACACAGAGGCAAGTAAAAGAAATTAGAGAAGCTTCATAGGCAGAGGTCATATGGATCATGAATAACCCAGAAGCAGCTGCCATCCAGGATAAGAAGAGCACTACCTACCTGGACTAGAAGTTCAAACCCTTTACAGCTACCTGTTTGCTTACACAGTTCAACATTTCAAAGTAGATATTTGATAACAGAGTAACACACCTGTCGTGTCAGCATGGCTGACAAAAAAAAAAAGGTCCTTAAGGACTAAAATACCACTTCTAATGTTCAAGGGATTATAAATCATCTGATGGAGGAAGGGATTTACAGCTAGAGAAGACTGCTGGATTTATTAAGATTATAACTGAAGAAGTTTTTTTTGATAGATCTGTGTTAGCACAAGTTCCTGGCACAGAGCATGGTGCCAGTGAAGTTTCCATTGCCCCTGCCCTCCCCTTGGAATCATCCAGAAAAGCTTTGCTGCTCCAGAAGGCAGCACAGCCAAAATCCTCAGCAATGATCTGCCACACAGAAATGCTCAAGGAGGTTCTCCTGGCACAGGGCTGAAGGCTACACCCCCCTCCATCCTTCATGTGGGCTGCACATCAAACACACACATAAATTAACAGCAACAGGGTTTCCAGAGTTCAGCTAATTAGTTCAAGGAAAGAGACTGCCAAATTTACCAAGCAGGAAGGCTCCCAAACCTGCCTTGAGTTTTGTGCTATTCTTTGATTATACTGACATCTAAAGGTCACCAAATTAACTGTGTTAAACTTCCTGGCACATTCTTTCTGCTTCTGTTTCCCTTATCTGATGTCATCTCGGGGAAAAAAAAATCAATGAACATTTGCTACTTTGTTAAGAAAAATGGAAAACTGGTAATACAGATCTTTCACTGGTTTGGTTTTTAAATAAAAGACTTACGGGGAAGAAAAATAACTCAATAGAAGTCTAAGTCTGTGTGTACCAATATATCTGGAGGATCAAGAAGATAATAGACTATCATACATCAGAACTGCAGACCTGATTTGTGATTTACTTCTGTGTTTTCCCATTGGCTTCTACGAAGGAATTCCAGGTATTCAGCAATACAAGGAAGAACTAATCTGACCCATATATCATACGTTTCAGCAGAAAATATTCCTTTTGCAACAATTCCAAGAGAGGACAGAGCTTTGTTTGCCCAAGCTGAAGTCCCATTTTGTGCCCTGGAACATCTCTCTTCATGCCCTGCTCAGTTTTACCAGCCTGCAGGGAAATAAACAGGGAACCAAAGAGCAGCTGTCTAAAGCAGCCACAGGCAGGGGTTAGCCAAGCTTTCAGCACCCTGGTGTCACACAGCACATGCAGATGGCTGAGCTGGACCAACCCAGTGCCCGTGATGGGGAAAAGCAGCTCCAGAACCACCTGGAGGCACAGTGAGTGGTGCTGGTGGGGCCAGGAGCCAGCTGGACAGAGAGGGAGGTGAGGGGAGCCCTCCCTGAAGTCACAGCCCCACCTTGGTCAGCCCAGGGTCCTCCCACAAGCAACAGCCTGGAAAAGCCAGGCAAATCCCCGAGGATATTGCAAAAAGAAAGGCAGGTCTCAAAAAAAGGGTTAAACAGAGGGCAACTAACTTATTCACATATAAAGTCTCCAAAGGGGGGGGACATCAAAATGAAACAAGTCATTAACCCCTCACAGCTCCTCTGAAGGAAAACACCCCCTGAGTTTCCTTTCTGCAGCCAAAGCAGAGCCAAGAGCTCAGACAAAGCTGTGCACTCCAGGGGCCCCAGAGCCCAAACAAGTGTTTGAGCAGGTATATTATTACCATTAATAATAAATTGTAAAAATTAAATTTAAAACTAACATAATAATTATAGTTCTGCACACATGAACACAAAGTAGCCATCAGCTACTTCTCAGAGGCAGCCCCCTCGAGGGGATGAGCACCCTGCAGCTGAGGGTAAGCACCAGCTCCTGAGCCCCCTGAGCCAGGCTGCCATCAGCAGCCTGGCACTGAATTAGACACTAATCAGATTAGGATAAATTGCTTTAATCTGACATTCAGGAGTGAAAAGCCCCCACATCTCCTCTGCCAGGGCTTTGAGGAGCCCTGACTGCTGCAGCTTCACAGCCAAACCATGAAGTATTTGCCTTATTCCAGCCAGCAGTTTTATCATCTTAATCATGGATTAAACAACTGTATTTCAAGAAAGAAAGGGATTTGGCTGAAACAAGCAGAACAAGGGATGCTGCTCTAGCTCACAGCATGGCTGGGGAAAATGTGCCCAGAGTGAAGATGGCAGAAAGTGGAGGGGTCTGAGGCAGCCAGGCTGAGCAGGGTGAGGATGCCCTCAGCATCAGAGTGACAGGGAGAGGCAGGGTCAGCAACACCCATCAGGAAGAGCAGACAGCCAAGCAGAGGTGCCCAGAGGAGTGCACTTCGTGCTGCCAGGCTGCCTGAAGAGCTGCCTCAGCACCCCGGGGCTTTGCTTCACACACAGACACACAGCATGTGAGAGCAGGAGCAGCAAAGCCTGGGTTTTGGTGCTTATTAAAGCCTGAAAACACACACAAACACACACACAGAGTCCTCCTCATTTCCTCCTTGCAGTCACATCTTTCCAGTCCCCCCTCACCTGCTTGCAGCAAAGAGCCATAAACCCAAGAGCTCTGGGAGCCTCTCCCATCATCAAACCCTGCTTCAGTCGGTTCTGAGGCTGTTTGAGGGGGCTGCCAAGAGAAAGCAGCAGACTTGCAAGCACAACACCATAAACCTTGCTTCCTTAGGGGATGGAACAAAGAGAGCAGCCAGAGATGAGAGCAGAGAGCGCTGCTGCCTGGTCCTGTGCTACCATCAGACACGGCAGCAGCTCTGCAGCAATGCCAGGGGATTAAAGCCTCGGTGCTGCAAGAATGCAAGGGGGTGTTGGAACTCCACAGCACCACAAATGCCCAGAGCAGAGAGGCTGACATAGCACAGATGCCTGCTGTTCCCCCAAAGCACCACAGAAACAGTCAAACAAACACAGGAAAAGCAAAACCAACACGTGCTTTTGATTTAAAAACGCTCATCCTGCAGAGGCTCTATCCTCCACAACACACAGAGGCCCAATCCTGGTGCAGATCTGTCACTGGTAACCAGGCAAAACATTTAGTGAGGATCATTTTTGCCCAAGTAACACCTTTAGGACTGGGCTTCATCTGTTTTGATTTCCCTGGCAGACTGATGTCATTGCCTTGCTAAAACAAGGGCTTGAGTTGCCTTCCTTGCCATGACCTCCCCGTGCAGAATTAGAAGGTTTATTTGTTCTAAGATAAAGTATGGTGACACATTAAAGATGCCTTCATTCCCCCTCTTAGATCAGCTTGACATCTGTTTCAAAAACATTATGAAACACTCTCTGAACCTGCTGCAGAACTGAATATTATGATATTTCACCAAGGCGCCGTTCAGGCGAACTTTCACCTCCAAGTGAAAGTTTGAGTGTCAAAAGTGAAAACAAACCATTCAGAGCCTTTCACTGGGACAGACCTTCAGTGACACTGGATGTAGGGAAATAATTGCAGATGGTATTGTTGTGGGGGAAATACCACCTGCCATGAAATCTCACCCTGAGCAAACATTCGGTTGTTATAAGATCATATCGTGGTGCTGCTTCGTGGTAACACATCCAGACTGCAGCAAGGTCATTCCACAGGAAGCCCTCACACTACAACAGGGTTTTGTTCATTGTGGTTAATGGTACTTGAATGGGGTGTGGGGAAATTAAAAAAAAAAATAAAAATAAAAAGCCTAGCCACATATTTTTGCTAGAGATAAAGCAAGCTTCAGTTAGAAGGAATGTTTTTTCCATGTTTACCATGGGGAAACAAATATGATGCTATTGAAAATGAGAGAGGGGGTATTTAACAAAAAAAAAATTAGAAGCTTGGTATATTAATCATAAAAAAAAGGAGAATGCTTGCCAACTTAGTGGAATTTTCTCACACATAACAACCCAACAGTTTCAGTGTTCCTTGCAAAAATATTTTTCTCAAAGCCCCTGGGTGATGCAGGATTTCCCCTTCTCCTGTGGAAAGGAATCTGGAGAGGATGTTTTAGCCACACAGAGGTGTCACAACAGAAGAGTGATGCCAGCAGAGACACAGACACACACTGGAGAGCACAAAGAGGATGGGGATATCTTGGTGAGGGTCTAGAGAGAAAAAGCAGAGAAAACTCATGGTCTACAGTGAAAAACTGAGGATACCATGAGGCTCATCTGTGATCAAAGCCCCTGCAAGCAAGCTCCACTTTGGACTGAGACAAGCAAAGCAGCAGCAGAGTCTGTTCAAGTCCCCACCTCCACGACCACAAAGCCATCCTTCAAATTTATTTTATTAACTAAGTAGTAATGCCCCGCCCCCAAAAAAGAAAATCCTAAAAAAATCTTTTCCAACCTGTTAACAGCTAAAGAAACAGCCCAAAACCACGTGTCCACAAAAGCAGATGACTGTGCTTTTATTTAAGATTCACAATTTTGTTTATTCAAGGTGGTGAACCTTAATGGCTCCATTCATCCACAGGAGCCAGCTCAGCCTGTGCTGCCTCCCTCATCCAGCCTCCCTGGGATAAAAACAACTCCATCCCCACCTCAGTGCCTTCCTGGATGGCCTTGTAGGAGCAAAGTGACACCAGAAAACATTTTTGTGATTTCAGCATCGTCCCTAAATTTGAGTCTCTGCTTGACAGAGAAGAGTGAGAAATACCAAATACCCCCAAAGGAGCTTAATGTGGGATTTCAATTCCTCCAGGAGTCCCCCTCTGCACCTCTGCAGTCAGCAGGCACCCAGGGCACAGCCCTGGGGCCAGCAGCACACAAAAACAACAATGGAAAAACTGGAAAAGTGCCCCTGCCTTTCAGCCACCCCCACTGGGAGCCATTGAGTGCCTCCTGCTGTTGCTTTTTTTTAAATTTGTGGGTGATTTCAGGGGCCACAGAAGGTCTGAACAAAGACACCTCCTTAATATCCCATCATCTTTCGTTCTGGCATCTCCACACAAACACTCTGCCTCTCCAGAGCCTCACGGGTCCCTACATGGCTCTGGGAGGTAAAACCCCTTCAGGTGAGCCCAGAAGCAGAGACAAACAACTGCTGACATGGTCAAGGTGCTCAAGAAGGAAATGGAGAGTAAAAGGGTTCACAGGCTCAGATATCCCTTTAAACTGAGGATGGCCCCAGCACCTCTGAACGCTGTCTGCAAATCCAACCTATCAATTACTGAGAGCAGGGGCTCTTCAGCCCCTCTGAGTCCTTCCCAGGACTAAAACAACATTTTTAATTTGGTGAACATGATGAAGTTGATGCCCACTGACCTCTGCAGCCACGTGTCAGTGCCTTTATAGGGATGGGTATCTTCCTTCATGTAGTGCAGCCACATGGCCTAAAGATACACAGCAGGCAGTGGCTCTGCAGGAGGCTTGCAGGCATTAAAAACTTGTCTGTGGTTCCCAGCTGTGTCAGGTGGACAAACAAACCATTAGCTGTGCCTCCAGCCTGAGCCTGGCCTAAGTAAGTCTGGAGCTAGCCTGCCTTCCTCTCCATCTACTCCCTGGAGTGGCTGGAAAGAGTCTTTGTGTGTGGTGGAATTCATACAGAAGGAAAGGGTTTGAAATAAGAAAATTGACTCACCTCCAGCCAAAACCCCAAAGAGAGTCTGAGTTTGAAGTGTCCAGACCAGCTTTGGAGAAGCAGTATTTACAGGAGCACATTTCACAGATATTATCCTGATTAGGACTGAAAGCTTCTAGAGGTTAAACACAGAGGTAACAGCCTGATTTAAAACTCCCTACCCAAGGCGTAATAGACCCCAAAATTCCCCTGAGCTCAGCTGAGAGTGTGATCTGTGGTACAGAACAGGTTTGATCTGCAGTTCCACATCAGAGCAACAGTCTGGTGGTAAAGTACTGCTCCATCTGCAGAACTGACCATGGGAGGCACCTAAAAGAGTTCCTGAAATGCCTCTTGTGTGCCAGCACTCTGGAAACCTCTCAATTTCTAACAAGAGAGAGAAAGACACCTGCCAGCCCCAAGATTAGAGGCAAATCCTGAGGGAAAGGGCTGCTGGTGGGACATGGGAGCTGTGTCAGCACAGGGAACTTGGTGAACCCTCTTCCCCAGGACAGCCAGCACCGTGGCATCAAGATCTCAGAACAAACATAGAAAAAGAAGAGGAGAAAGGGAAAAAAAAAAAAAACAAACTGTGCCTGAGCCCACTGCAGGTGTGATTTGTGCCTCAGATGCCAAGCAACAGGCACATGGGTTTGCAGTGTTATGTAGCCAAAGCAAACAAGACACAGCAAGGCCCAATTTTGGCCCCCTCAGGACCCATGAACCAACCTCTGGGAGCTGTGGGGGTCACGTTATTCCTAATTGTGTCTTGTTTAACTTGGCTCTTTAAACAGCAAATCTTTTGCTGTCTTGGCCAGAGTCCTCAGTCTCACACCTTGGAGGGGCTTACTTCTTTTTTTGGAGTGGTAAATTAAAGAAATCCCTTATGTTGACACATGTGAAATGTTCTTGATCAAAACCCACTAATTTTTATAAGAAGTAGTAAGGATGACAGGCTGAGAACCTCTCCAATGGATAGGGAGAATTCTTCACAAAGAGGACAAGATCCTCCCTTTCATACTCATCTTCACTGACTGACATCACCTTTGTCTGGATTTTCCCCTCCTAACAGTCACCACAGGCCCCCAGCTGGGTAATAATTAGCACTGACTAATTTAATGATTGCAGAAGGCTGATTAATTGCTTTATTATATTATTTTATACTATATTATTCTATACTTATTAAGAAACTCAGTAACCCTTACAGCCAGCCTGATACACCTTTGACCTAATTGGTTAATCAATCCAATCACCATCCAGTGTCCAATTAAGAAATCACCCTTGGGTAAACAAATCTCCATAACACATTCCACATGTTCACAACAGGAGCAGCAAGTGGAGATAAGAATTGTTTCTCATTCTTTTCTCTGATCTTCTTCTTCTCTGTCCTCCTTCTTCAGGACAATGCCTGGCACAGTCTGTGCCTCTCTCTGTGGCCAGGCAGCTGCTGCCACACCTAACCAGCAGCAAACCAGAGATTTACACCCAGCAGAGGTGATGAACATCCCTCTGCAAACACAGGTATAAACCCCAACAGCCTCACTCTCCACTGATATGCAGAGTGAGTTAAGGAGAGCCCTTCTGAGGAAGAAGCACCAAAACATTCAATTTATGCTCAGCCAGCGACATCCTTGAGCTCCAAGAAGTGAACAGCTGGTGTTTTTCACACAGGAGTAACACTGCACCAGGCACACTCTGGAATGGTAGGACCAGAGCCTGCTCGAATGACTCCAACAGGGTAACTCCTCCTTTTTGCAGTCATTTGCCACCAACCACATCAACAAGCCCAGGGATGCTGAAACCTCTGGAGCAGGCAGCCTCCACAGCAGCCTGGAAGCTCTGTGGAAGTTTGTGAGGCCCCTGGGTATCTTCCAGACCAGTCTTTCCCTCTGTTTTCCCTCCATATTTCTTATTTTGGCCCAGTGGGCAGCACAATTGTGTTTGCACAAACTGAGCTGATCCAAGCTTGAAAAACGGAGGGTGAGGTGTGATACTGTCAAGCTTCCAAAGTTTGAGGGATTTGTTAGTCGAGTGCAGAGATGAAGAAACCTCAGGTAGAAAAGACAAAACATTTCAGTCCTTCCTCCTGCAGACTCAATGACAACAACAGGACCTTCAAGGAGAAGCTCACACCACGGCAGCTCTTGCTGGCCCACTCAGCTCTGTCTCCTGTAGGAAGGGCTCAGGTGACACTGCCCTGCCCTGCTGGGCTGGCTGCAAAGCTCCCAGGCAGCCAGGACCTAGAGGGATGTCTTAAAATCACACCTCACCCATGTTTGAGTCCATTAGTGACAAGGTCAAAGGGACAGAGTGGCCTTGAGGGTGGCTGCTTCCATTCTCCCAACCCCTCAATGGCTCCGTGGCCTCATTCCCCTGCTCACCTGCAGGTTACCCAGCCAAATCCCATCCCTCTCACCCAGGAGAGCTCCTTCAGCCATCCCTCTGCTCTTTCTGCAGGGGCCAACCCTCCCACACTTCTACAAGTTACCTTTGCTGTTGGGCCTGTAACACCTGCCTGCTTTAGAAGGCAGGAATTGGAGATAAACATTTCCTTTCGTTCCTACAGCAAAAGGAACCATCACCTACTTGGCTACTGCTGTGCTGCATGCAGAGGCAGTGCAAAAATACACTGGTTTTCCCTGAAATAGGAAATAAACTGGCCACAAAACCCACCAGTTGCTTAATGCATTGCAGGCTCCTGTCTGATCTGCTCTAAACTTTCTCAACCCTGCCAACTCCCAGGCATCTTCCTTTGCTGTGTATGTCTTGGATTATCATTTCACAGGGGACTTCACTGCTTTTTTTTTTTCTAGTTTGCACCTCCTCTCCTCATTTCTGTTCTGTATTTCCCACACTTTCTGATCAGTCAATACACTGAGCAGGAGAAATGGAAAGTGGATAAATCAGCATCACACCTTGTCCAATTACCTCCCATTATAACCACATCCAGATGCTACACTCAGAAGTTGCAAGAAATTCCATTGGGGATGGTCATAAAATTAAAAGCATATCTATTCCATTCCTCTGTTATCAAGTCACAATGTTTCCCTTTTTAGCAACAAATACATATATAATATGTATACATATTTAATATAATACATATACAAATACATATTTGCAATACACTTAGCCCTCATCCCAAAATAGGAGGGAAAATGCAGAGTTGGACATTTCCAGTACCTACAGACCAGACCTTACACAAAGCCAAGGCCAAAGCACAATGAAACCTGTGGCATGAGAGAACACAAGATCTTGTGTAGAACATAAAATAGCCCTGCTCCTAATCTTTACAGCATCCATATTTCTCTAAAACTGCTTCCACTGGTGGTTTTTTTTCCTTCTTTGAAAGCTTGCAGGCAGAACTACACCAGGATTCCCAGATCACCGTGTCCCATGATATCAGTGCTTCCTGATGGCTGCTGGTGAGAGCCTGCACATGGCACTTCTGATTATATCAGTGTCCTGAAGGCATCTGTGATTGATTTACACAGACAGCTCCCTCACATCACTGACAGCCAGTGAGGCTCGAATTTACAACAAAAATTCCTGATCTTAATCCATAAATTCATCACCTTGCACTCCTATGTCAAACCACTTCTATTGCTCCCCCTCTGCTGATGCCTCCCCACAGTCCATCATCAGCAACAGCTTCACAAATGGAAATATTTAGTAAAATCAGCCATAAAACCCACTTCACAAGACTCCACCTCACAACATGTTTAGTCCTGACAACTCTGCCTATCAACAAAATCCATCACATGTCCTTTAAGCAGCTCCCTGTAGACTAACTTTGAAAATCTTGCTTTAATCCCTTTTGTTTCTCTGAGTAAACTAATAATTTCCTATGTGGCACAACAACAAATACTTGAACAACCACAAATGAGATCCCTGGCTCTTTCTAGATGAAGACAGTGTAGTTTACAGAGGTGTCATATTTGACAAATCTGATGCTCCTGAACTGAACCTGCATGCCAGCCCACTTTCCAGTCCCCTTTGTTTTGAACAACCTTTTCTCCAACATTCAATGCTAAGCTTTTCCTCCTATTCAGGTCAAACCCAAAGGTCTACAGTTATTCACTACCAGTAAGTCTTTTGTTACAGTCACTATTAAAACACAATTAAAGCTGGATTATGGTATGCTTATGCAGAATAGGATGTTAATCCACAAATGGTCCTGTGGAAGCCACATTTGGAGTCAAATCCTAGCTGGTGCAAATAAGAAAACTGGAATTGTACCCAGAGGAGATTAATACAACAGTACCTCACTAATTCACACTGAAGGCAAGAAAACCACTTTAAATTTTTCTCACTAGAAGGAGTAAGAGAAGTACAAATAAATGCATCAAATAATGCTCTCCTTTTCAGTTTCAAGTAGCAATCTCTGAGTGAACATCGTGGGGCACTGCAATGAGAGGAGCATGCTATATATAGCTAATGAAATCTTGCTAACATTAGACGTGGCTACAGCATCTGTTACTAAATCTTTGCTGAGGAGTGTACACAGACCAGCAGTTTCCAGAGAGCTTGTAAGAAAAGCAATGTACTGAAATGAAGCTTTGTCAGCTTCTGTTGTACACAACTACAACGTTAAATTGAGGCTTAATATTTACTGCTGTGTCATCTCCACAGGCAATTCTCATCAGTGCCTGAGGTGATCCTCAGGTGATGCTAAACTCTACAGCACCAGCAATTTCACTGGCTGTCCTTATTACTCTCCAGAAAATTTTCAATCAACACAAAGGAAATTATGCCCAAGGTACAGCTGTAAGGTTCAGACCTGCTCTCATTAACTCAATCTGCACCCACAGGATGGCCCATTTGAGGATATTTTCACCTTAAGAAAAAACTCCTCAGCATCTTCCACATGCTGAGCATCAATCCCAGAGTCCCATCCTGCAGGAGCCCCTTGCCACACTTGCCCCACAGGCTCCCTGCCCCTGACCAGCAGCAGGGCTGTAACTCTGTCCCACAATGTGTTTAGCTTTTCTATTTTTCAGATTATGTGCTGCTTTAGTGTGTGGGTCTGAGCTTTACATTAGGGGATGCTGAGCTCTCTGCACAGAGCAGGGAGAAAAAACAATTCCTTCTCCAGCTAGGCACCAAGGACAAGTGATCCAGATCTCAATCCCAAGAGCATAAACAACAGTAGACTAAAAAGAAAAAAAACAAGACAGATAGGACTTCATAAAACAGAGCTGTAATTAGACAAGTAGCTCCAATATGCTAAGAGACCAAAACTTCTAAAAGTGAGAGACCCCAAGACTAGGTGTCCATTTTTTATGACCATTTTAAGTAGAAGTAGCCCTGGCTGGGTTCTTCTACTGCCCAAGGTGGCTCTATTAAGACCTCCTAATAAATCCCTACTTTATTCTTTTAACTCCATCTCGTCTCTGTTCTAGATCAGCCTTCACAAGGCAGCAATGTGACAGTTTTCCTTGAGCTGTAGGTCCTGCAGGTCCAGGGAAAACAGGAGAAAGGCTGATTGTTCCCCCCACAACCAGCAGGGATCTGCTGACCCAGTGCTGCCATCATTTCCTTCTCCACGTGGTGCTGAGGACATCACTGAAATATTAAGACTAAAATGTTCAGGACTAAACCCCAGCCCAGCACAAGGATTTTCAGACATTCACCTTGCTTGAGTTGGTTTCCTCCAACAGGCAGGGAGGGGACAAAGGTGTTTTGACCAGAAGAGGAGCTATGCCAGCTCTGCATGCTGCAGCAACATAACAAATCTCCCCCAGAGAAACCCCTGAAGTCAGTGACTGCCCTGTAACTTTAGGGTTTCAACACCCATGGGAACAAGTCAAGTTCCTGCTCCAAACCACACCAAGCCCAGAAGAGCAGCCAGACAGGGAGGAACCCCCAGCACTGCAGCAGCAGGACAGACACTACATCATCCCAGAACACAAACCTCTGGCTCTGGATCCCTCTGGGGACACAGAAGAAGGCTGTGGGATGATGTGGAGCAGAACTGGAGGGTTTCACAGCTTGGACTAACCCAGCAGAAACCACCTCAGGTGACTTCAGCAGGAATCAGCCAGTCTGCAGCCACAACAGGACTGTGAAGCCAAGCACCAGCTCAAGCTGAGCCCAGCAGCGATTTCTGAGGCTGATTCTTGCTTTGCAGAGCCTTATACATCAGAAACAAGAGATTCAAAGCCACAGGTAGGTTGTGAATCCACTCAGGCACGAAGACAGCAGTGGCATTCACTTAAATGCAGGAAGCCCACAGCAAAATATCTAATCCCTGACAATAACTTCCAGATACCTATCTCCCATCATCATGGTGTTAAGCAATCACACTCAATAACTTCCTGGCATCTTGGAGAATTCATCTGCACCTGGCTTTCTAGTGAGTTATAAAATTTCTGCCTCACAGGACCCCGGCCATTTTTTGTGCCAGTTCTCCCTTCCATTTCACACTTAATTAAGTCCCCGGATCAAGTCTCAGGATGGATTGCTCACCAGAGCAGCAGCCAGAAGAATTGATGTCGTGTCTAACTGATGGGGCCTGAGGACAAAAAAAAAAAAAAAAAGAGCACAAGTGATAACCAGAGAGGAAGAACAAGGAAAGCTGATTTTATTGCAGGGTTAAAAGCCTAATCTTCTACTAAAATGGCATCACATAAGAGGAAAGGAGTCTCTTATCCATGTGATACTGATGACCCAGGCTTGGTTTAGAAGCTGGAATATCATTCCAAGAGAAAATTATGTCAGCAAGTAAGTATTCTTCAGAGACAGCTAAAAGGAAGCAGAACTCAGAGAGAAGAGAGCACGGGATGGAAAAGGGGGCTGACCAGTGCTCCTCTGGGGAGGAGACACACTGAACCTCTGATGAGGAGCGGTGTAAAACCAGACAGAGGTAATGGGAAAGCCTACAAGGGCTCAGTGTGATGAAGTGCTCAAAAGTTTGGGTATTTCCTCTGAACTTTCTCCAAACTCCCCAATTTAGGCCAAAAACCTCATGAGCTAAACCCTTCTCAGGAGATT
>QUSF01000033.1:6629859-6653794 GCA_003676055.1 Chloebia gouldiae | reverse complement strand
TACACACAGCCCCAACCCCAGGGAGATAAACTCTATATTACACACAGGCCCAACCCAAATTCCCACAAATTCTGTATTACACACAGCCCCAACCCAAATTCCCACAAACTCTGTATTACACACAGCCCCAATCCCAATGAGCACAAACTCTGTATTTCACACAGCCCCAGCCCCAGGGACACAAACTGTGTGCCACACACAGCCCCAGTGCCAGTGGATGTTAATTAATGCCACATAAGTCAATCCCCCGAAGCTACAGCAAGAATTTGTTGCTGCCTGAGATTTCCCTACAATACATTGCACTTTAACCACACTCACACACACAGAGGAAGCTGTGTGCTTATTATTTTATTTGCTTGCCTGCTTCTAGAGGAAGGGGGAAGCTTCTCTACAAGCCATTGCCTTTATCCTGACATTTGGATTTTGTGACAGCAATTTTGGATTGAGCCTGGAACAATGATTCTCTCTGTTCTGGTTACTCTTTTGTCTCCTTGGACACACTGGCAAATTTGCTTCAAGCTAAAGCAGGAATTTAGCAGGGTGTGAAGGGAGCAGTTAGTGCAGTGAGGTGGAAAGCAGGCAGAGTGTCACAGCTTTTAATTGTTCCTGCTGTCAGAAAACCAACTGAGTACAGTAGCTCACATTATTTCCTGCACAAAATCCCATTCACTGCCTGCATGGGACCCATCCACTGGCAAAGCAAAGACTTTCTGAACTTCTGTGTTAGGCTGAAAGTAAGCATCCACACAATTCTGTCTCGTCCCACCTGCCTGTGGGGAAAGCTTTCACTCAGCCTTTGCTCCTATCAGGAGTTCCCACCTCATACCAACCTCCCCTCAGAAAAAAAAAAAAAAAACACCTTTTTAATACCCCAAACATGCTTTTTAATTGTTTTTAGACTGTAAAACTTTGCACTGCCATAACGATGCTGACCAGAGGTAAGAGCAGCTGCTTCACACTCTAATTTGTACTTCCCATTTTCAGTGTAAATCACTGCAAGGACACCTGCCTACATCCTTGGGAACCTCTCTCCCCCTCTCTCCTTACAAACCTAAATTTAAGAACATGTAAAGAAGTGTTTTCACATTTTCTGAAAAATATGGACCAAATGCAGAAACCTAAACACTGCAGTGACAGAATTGCCCCAGCTGTAGGAGAGCTGGGCTTTAATCCTCTCTGGTGCAGAAATGGCCAGAACAGACCTCCCCAAACTCCACAGACACAGGGGGAAAGGAAATGTGCCTCGACAGGAGGCAGAAATCTCTGCTGCACCCAAACCTGAGCAGATTACAGGGGTCACATTGGGTGTATTATTCCAGTTGGTATTTTGAGAACTGAAAATCCAAGAAGAGTAAAATATACCCACAAGAATCAATCACAGGCAGAAATCCAAGTATTTGAACTTAGAACCAGCTTTTTTTTGTGTGTGTGTTCATAAATCAAGCAGGGAGAAGTCAAATCTTTGAAGATTTTCAGAGAAAATACAGAGAAGATTTTGTGGCTAGAGTTGAACTTTCTGGACAAAGATTGAATGCAAATGATGGGAGCAACTTCTCAGTTTTATGATTTTCCTGGAAAATAGTCATTTCATAGAACACAGAAGGAGAACACAGAAGATGAATTCTGAGCCCTGAGGAAGGAAAAAGCATGGAATGGTTAGAAGGAGGATTCTCCTTAGCACAGACTGGGAAGCAAGTCATATCCTCCAGTTTGAGACCCACAGGGAGATGCTTATCCTTGAATTTCTGGTGAGGCACCTCCTGTTCTCCACCAAGAGCCTCCTTCCCTGCTGGTGGCAATAAAGCTAACAAGGAAATTGATTCCATATTTCAAAATATATTCACTTTGGCCAGGCTTTCTCTCCAGCAAGAAAAGACAACATCCTGAGGTTTGCTCCAACACCTTGAGAGAAGTGATTCAATTCCCTATATTTTCATGCTAATAGACTTTTTTGCTTCAAAAATGTCAATCTATTTAAAAGGTCACTTTTATTTTTAAAAATTCTTCATGACAGGTTTCAGGGTACCTTTGACACTGGATTACATCATGTTTCCTCTGACACCTGAGTCACAAAATGCTCAGAGCAGGATTTCCAAGGCTTCCTTTTATTTTGTGATCCCAGGAATGCTACTCCCACCACGAGTATAATGAGCAATAATAGGATATTATTATAGGATATATATATATCAAATAGGATCTATTATTCCTGTGAGGAATAATCCTATTGAATATTGCCACAGGATTCAACAGGAGAAGGGCAGCAAACTCTGAGCACATTGGAAGGCCCAAACCTCAAAATCAACATTTTCCAGTCAAGAAAATAGCACTTGGGTTATCAATGAGTATGTCAAATAAGAGGCTTCTTGTGAACAAAGCAGGCTGGTAAATGAGCCCAAAATAATATTAATATTAATATTAATATTAATATTAATATTAATATTAATATTAATATTAATATTAATATTAATATTAATAATTTAAAAAATAATATTGTCATTGTAGCATGCTCCCAACTGCCTCTGGCAGCTCACTGTGATGGTGGCTTAATGTGCCAGTTAAATAAATCAAGAATTAAAGCAGTATCACTGAATATCTACAGAAGAAGGGTGAAAGGGATGCTGTAAGAGTGTCTTGCTGTCCTGCCTGTACCCCAAAACAGGACCAGTTCTGCCCATATCTTTCCTGCTACACATTTTCCAAGCAGCTATAAACCAATTTCACTTGTTCCATGCTTCTTCCAAACTCCTCCAGAGCTCTGCTGCCTCCATGGTTGGACACTCCTCTCCTAACACCCACCAGCTACAGCCCCTCCTGGGATGTAAACCTGGGACAACACAATCCACAAATTCTCCTCATTCTCTTTCCAACAGCTTTTGCACTCACAAAACCTGTTTCTGCCATCTCCTCTGTCTTCTCACTCTAAATTAAAACCAGAATTTCTCCTCTTTGATAGGTCATGCTTTACCAGGTCTGTAAGTACCCACCTGCAGACTCTTCTGGAGGATCAGCCTTTCCTGAATCCTTGACTCCATCCCTTCTCAAAAAGCCAACAAACTCCTTATTTCCCCTGATTTTCAGAGTCCAGCCCAACCTCTGAGGTCAAATCTCAGCACAATCATTCTCACAGCAGCTCCCCAACTTTCTCCTTCAGTTTTGATCACAACTAAGACATCACCTCTTTGACCTGTTTCAAAGGGTCTGTTTAGAGCAGAACCTGCAGTTTCACACTTTTCACGTCAAAAATAGCAAGGACGTTTCTGATGCAATCTAGACATGATTCCACAGAACTGTGGCCAGCAAAAATCAGCCAGGCCTGGAAGCACGTCCTGGCAGCAGGATCAGGGCTCCTGCAGTTTAAAGCCCAGAGCTGTATGTGCTTTTGCTAAAGTGGGAGATTCTTTCAGAGCAGCATTAAGGTTTAGGACTTATAACTTGAAGTGCTCTAATCCTTCCCAGCAGAGGCCAATGGTGCATGTAAGAGCATTAAGCTCGAGATGCATTAAATCCTAAACATTTCCAAGTTGCAAGCAGAAATAGATCACAATCAAAGCCTGCAATTCAAACATGCTCAAGAGAATGAGCTCAAACCCAGGCTCTGATTTTGAGCTCTTCTCCACACGTTGTGAGTGCCAGATCTGGATGAAGATATTAAAAAGCAGTTTCAGTCCTTATCTTTAGCCCATCTGAAGATCAAAGAGAATTGGAAACAAAAGCATTCCAAGGCATTGAAGTGATACATTTGTAATGAGTTTCTCCTATTATTACACACACTTGGGATTTTTTTTTTTTTTTGGGGTGGGGGAGACAGGGAAGGAAGGAAATTTTAGCAGCCTGTTAAGAAGCAAGGATGGAAACGCATTTTAAAACATTTTATTACTAATTTTCCTCCCTCTTCTCCTATTTTTCCTCAATAAAAGCACCGAGGAGATCCATGAAATTACAGGAGATACAAATCCGTTATCCACAGTTTGCAGGTGTTGATATGCAAGACCCTTAATATGTAAATAAATTGGGCTGGGCTTTTTTTTTTTTCCCTTACCAAAGCAGCTTTGGTCAGCAGATAAACAGCAACAATGCAGCCTGTGTGATGGCCCAAATAATTAATTCCTTTAACCAGGAATCTTCTTGAAGCATATCTTCAAGTCTAACTGTGATGGGGAGTGAGAGGGAAGGGGCTGCTCCTCAGCTGTATGTGAAACAGGGATGTGACTGAAAAGGAAATTCAACTCCAAATCAGCTGCTGTTTTCAAAATCATGATGAGGGGTGAAGTAAGGAATGAATGAGTGAAAGAGAGCAGAAAGAGAGAGAAAGAAGCACGGAGATTCTCCAGAGGCTTATGAGAATCGTGCCAGTGAAGAGGCTGTGCACAGAAACCATCTCCTTCTCAAAGTCGGCATTTTGCCAAAAAAAAATTTAAAAAAAGACCATGATCCCTCGAAATGTTCCTGTCTGCTGGCTCCTAGAGATAAGGGAGTGATATTTCACAGTCTGACACTAATCATATTTGGGCATACTAAGTAAGGACAGTGCAGGGGCTTTCTTTGCAGCATGCATATTCCAAGTTCAAAGCAAAAACTCGTTACTGTGCCTAAAAAATCCTCTTAACTCAGAAACACGAGGAAAAAAAGGGAAGAGAAAAAAGAAAGGGAGGGAGGTGCTTGGAGGGGGGAGGAGAAGTGTCCTTATCTCGGTATTGTTGTCTCTACCCAGCCCCATCAGTGATGCTGCTGCAGTTTTTTAGGGGGGGAAGATGCTGCCCTCTTTCCCCCCATCCATGAAAATGTAACAGGAGGTTTACTGATGCAGTATTTCATGGCTGTGATTTACACACCCCAGTCTTCTCTCCATCTAAAGGCAGAGCAGGCACTATGGAGCCAGTTCCTGGGGTGAAATCAGTGGAATTATCCCCACTGGAGACCCAGCTGGCCCTGTTTGCTCCTGCAGCAGGAAATTGTTCACCTGGCTGAGCTGCTCCCCCTGAGCAGAGGTCACTGTCTGCCACTCTGCTGGGGGCTCCTCATTCCAAAATTCCATACTCCCCCATACTCCCCACCAAAAAAAAACAACAAGAAAAATCCTTCACTGAAGCTGTGCTATGAGCTGGAGGCCACAGAACAGCTAAACATAGCCTGGGATGGAGATGGAGGAGAAAACCTGTTCCTGTGTGGAATGCCAGGTCCACCAACCCTCAGCTTCCCTCACAGGCTGCTCCAGTGTGGCAAATGCAAAACATCTCCAGGGAGCAGAAGAAGCTTCATCCCACACAGTCCTCACCAAACCCTTCGTTTTGTGCTGCATCTCCACCAGACCCCACCTGCAGGGCTCAGCAATGGATGGGCTAGGAGAGATTAAAATGGGAGTTTCAGCAAACCATAGATTTAAAAAGTGAATCAGTCTGGAGAAGAGCCAAGGAAGGTCACTGTGTTGAATCTCAGCATTGCCCAGAATGAATGTTTCAACTCTCCTTTTACCAAATTGTATTTTTAGCTGGAGACTAATCTACTTTTAATGAAGAGGACAACATAACCCCCGTGTGAACTTCGATTTGTTCCACAATTGACAATTTCCACGTATTTAATTTTTTATTCTGCCTTGCAAGCCAAAATAAAACCCAGACTGCTGCTCACAGCTTGAGGTGCAGCTATCACAAGACAGTGGCCTGCCAGAAGTATTTCTCATCCCTCCCCAGCTCCTCTGAACACCTCAGACTAAGTCCTGCAGACTGATCCAATTGTGAAATATCTCTGGTCAACTTGGAATCGTTCAAAGAACCTCTTTGTTTCACTGAGACTAAACAGCTACAATTGACCATTTCAGGAGCAGCATCCTTGGCCTGGAGCTGTCAAACAGGGGATTATTAAAGAGAAGAAAACTCGTTAGGATTGAAGCCAAGCAAAAACCCCACTGGTGCCTGGGCAGCTGTACACAGAAACAGCAAGAGGTGAATTAATTTTTTTAATTTCAGTTAGTATCTTGGAGACATTCACATGACACCAGCTATTGCAGTGTCTGGAGAGAAGAAGCAGAGTTTATTTCCACATGCTAAACCTCACGGGGGTTTCACCTGAGCCACCACCTGAGAGCTGGCTCTGCTCACCAGGGCAGGTTTGTCCCTCAGCCTCCACCCTGCTCCCAAAATGGAAACTAACTTGGACATGAGCAAACATCCATCAGGATTTAACAATTCCCTGCTCACGCCGGGGCTAATCCAGCAGCACAACATCCTCCCTGGAGCCCACACTGCTCATTCCCATAAATCTGGGTGTGGATGAAAGCATTCTGAAAGGTATAACCTAATTTTCTTTTCCCCCAATGGGAAACACACCCCTCCCTCCAGGGTTATTAAATTGTGCTGTGCCACTCACATGCTGATCCTTCTCATCCCAAAGAAGCATTTCTTACACCAGCTCCCCCCATTGCAAAGACCTCAGGAGCTGGAAATATTCAGGTGAGGGATGAATATGATTTTGTGTGTTTGTTTCACCAGAGAAAAAGCCCTATGCCTCATCATGCTGAAATAAAATCACTTCTGGACTCCTATTCTACAGAATACCTGCTGACCAGCCCAAGGGCTGCAGGGACAACAGGGAGCATTCCTAAACCCAGTGGGCAATTTCTAACAGAAGACACCACCAATTTCCCATGGCCACATCCCAGTGGCCCCTCAAAAAACATTACTGCTGTTTCTTTCTGTTTAAAAAACAGCAAGGGATTCACTTCCTAGCAAGGAAGAGCTGCTCCCAACCCTGGAGCTCCATCAGCAGCTGGGGCTGGGCTGCTCCCTGCTCCTGTCCAGGCAGCAAACGCTGCAGTGAATGTGCTGTGCCCCACAATGAGCCCCTTCCCAGCTCCTCTGTAATTCTGATCACCAGCTAGAAAATCAGTTTTACTGGAAGCCAGCCTTCTAGGCACACGGAATGCAAGGAATGAGATTAAGAGGGATTACGAGTTTCTTGCAAGCAGTGAGCTCAGACAGGCATTGCCTGAACGTGTCCTGCACTTTGTTTGAGCAGTTATTACCCCCAGCTCTTGGAGGGTGAAGGTTTGTAGGGATAAGCCAAGTGCCACGCAATTAGGATTCCATTTCTGCTCATTGTTCATGCAATTTGGAATGGTCTTTTGGAAGTTTGCAGGTTGCTGACATTTCTCTGTATCTTCAGGCAAGGCTGGGTGTTTAGTAGTAAACATCCCAGAGGGGAAAACAAAGCCTTAAATCTGAGTAGAATGAATACAAACTTCCCTCCACTTTAAGCAGGGAAATTTTTAGAATTAGGCTATGCATTACTACAACAGAGTTCCATACAAAGGCCATTCCCAGGGTCCAGATGCTCTCAAAAATGGGACACAGGCTTTTTGTTCAGACTCTCTGATCATTTTGGGTTGAGTTTTCATCTGTATTGCAACAGGATCCATGTGGTTAATAAACATAACCAGTTGTACCAAATAAAATGCATGTATTTTATGGGATGTCAGAGGAACAGGTCTTTTTCAGGAGGTTGTTCCAATGGCTCTTATTTGAGCAGAGACTTCAGGAATCCACAGCCAGCATCCCCTGACACACCCCCAAGGCACCTGCATGACTGACTGCTGCACACCAGTGAAAAATTCCTGAAAACACACACAAATACACAAACCTTGAGTGGACCTGATCCCAAGACTGCTCCTCAACTGGTCTTCATCTTAATCCAGAAGTGTGGAAGAGTTTTTACAGCAACTTCTGTGAGCCAGAGAGAAGTTTGATAAGAGGACCTCTGAAAGAATTTTTTACCAAGGTCATTGACACAGAAACCAAGAAAGAATAAAGGATAAATAAGAGAAACCTGCAACTGCCTATCCCAGTGAGCATTTTGTTTGTCTCTCATGGCCAATGAGTAAAGTGTAAACTTATGAGTTTGGTAAGAATGTATAAAAAGCATGAATGCTGTAATAAAAACAGTTTGAAGCCTTCTGAAAATGGAGTGTGCTGCTTTGGATTGTCTCCATCTCCACTATGACACAGAATTTTCACTGAAACAAATGTCTCTGCTCTCCAGCCTGGGATGCACCATTTTCCCACCTCACTGCTGAAAACACCTCTCACATCCTGGAGACACGAGGCCACGGTGTGTATTCTGTGATCCAAAAGGAGAAATGTTCTTTTGAAAAGGGATATCTGCAGTGGCAGAAGCAGCATCACCTCTTCAAACACAGCAGAATATCTGTGCATCAATCACAAGCATCCCACACCGAGCCATCCCCAGCACAGTGAGGCATCCAATCCATCCAGAACCTCTTTTTCCTTTTTCCTTCCCTTCAGCAGCCAAATGCTGGAAAGGTACAATCCTGGCAATGGATGGATTGACACAATCAGAAGTAATTTAATTCATGATTAATCTGCAGCTAATGACTGCAGGTTCCCTCCAACAATCGGACCCCTTCCAATTTTTCACCAGTAAATCACTCCAGTTTGCAGTTGGAGCTCTCCACAGTAGATTAGTTAACATTATGTTTTTATTAAAGCCAAAGTTAATATCCTTATTCTCTGAAGGAGACCACTGGGGTTGTTGGAATTATTTTTTCCCCTTCAGTTTTTTGCTAAGAACCTTCTCTGCTGAGTTAAAAACAGAGCCTGCAGACCCCCAGCTGAAAGCTTAAGGGAGCCCCAAACAGTTACTTCTTAAATGATTATTTACATTGGAATATAAAAATCACCCTGTTGGATCAGAGCAGGGGTTTGTCTACCCAGTATCCTGTCTCTGATGGTGGCCAGCTGCTTTAGAGCATAAAATTTATGTCAAAGCTTTACTGATAGATACTTTTTTTTTTAATACATAATATTTTTCACCAAAGAAAGGAAGCCTACTGCCTACAGAATTTGTGATTCCACAACAACAACAAAAAAAAAACCAATAACAGAGCTCTCTGACATGAATGATTCTGTAATTTGGACAGAAAGTTTTCCATTTCCAAAGATAACTGCTTGTCAGTGAAGAGTCAGAATTTTCTGGGGAAAAAAGATGTGATATGAAATTATGTGCATTATTTATCAGGATTTTCCATTAAAATAGCCCCAAAAAATAATGCAAATTTTCTTTTCAAAATATCTTCAGCTCTGACCTTAAAGAAATCCCTGCAAACTGTCAGACAGAAAATTATGGTACAAGTTCCACCTAAATTCCACAAGGCTGGACTCCGAATGTTCACTAATGCTTCTCCTTGTCCCTGGCAAGCAGGAGGAGAGCCAGGACCATCTTTTTGTCCTGGGAAGCTGCACAAGGAAAAGCATTCAGGAACACTCAGAGTCCACCCAGGAGAAGCAGCAATTCTAGAAACATAGAAAAAGAAAAAAGGATTCCCTTGGAGCAAAGAGAGCAGAGCCATTATCATCTGGAGAGATTTAGGAGACAGCTCTAAATCCCTCAGGAATCATATATTCAAGTTCAGGTCTTCTATCAGAAGAGACAGAAATTGCCTTTAAAAAACCCCAATTAATGCTGAACTGTCAAAAAGGCATGAGATGAGGCTTGAGGAAAAAGTTTGATTTCTCTGGACTCTCGGTGAAAGGCAGAGAAGCTGCCACAGCACACCAGAATATTTGTGAGTGTGCTTCCTGCAGAATCACAGGAGTGCAGTGTTTGCCAAAAGGTGGTGGAAAATCTCTCACTGGGACAGGCTGTGCAAGAGAAAATATCTTTTTTGACTCTTAAGTTCATTTTTACAGAACTTTCAGTTTAATAAAAACAACTGGGGGGAATGGACAAGTTTATGAATTCCTAAATGTTTTTGGAGTTTTTTTCCCCTCTGATATTGACTCCGTGGAATGCTGGAACCTGAAATCTATTTGTTCACCAGCTAAAATTGCAGAAATTGCAGTATCATGGAGTTTACACACAAGAAAAATGTACAGTGGCAGGCTCAGGATTCACAGAATTCCCAGAATCACTGGGTTGGAAGAGACTTCCAAGATCATCGAGTCCAACCCAGCCCCAACACCTCAGCTCAGCCCTGGCACCCAGTGCCACATCCAGGCTTTGTTAAACACACCCAGGGATGGTGACTGCACCACCTCCCCGGGCAGCTATTCCAGAACTTTATCACCTTTCTGGAAAAAACTTTTTCCTGATATCCAACCTGAATTTCCCTTGGTGCAGCTTGAGGCTGTCCCCTCTGGTTCTGTCAGTGCTGCCTGGTGAGAGCCCAACCCCAGCTGAGCACAGCCACCTCTCAGGGGGTTCCTTCCCACTTCCACAATCACAACCAGAACCCAGAGCAGCTGTGGCTGCCCCTGGATCCCTGGAAGTGTCCAAGGCCAGGTTGGATGGGGGCTGGAAGAACCTGGAACAGTGGAAGGTGGAACAAGACGAGCTTTGGGATCTCTCCCAACCCAACCCAGCCCATCCCACGGTTCTGTGGCTCTGCTTTGCAGACCAGGCTGGCCACAGCTCCTGGACTTGCTCTCTCCACCTGCAGCCACAACCCCAGAGCTGTGGTGCCACGGCCCAGAGCTGCCCCACAGCCCCAGGATGCAGGAGGAACACCAGGAATTGGGGATTTGTGCTGTTGTGTTTCCACCCCTGAGCCCACAGGGGATGTGACCTACAGCGCTCACCAAACCCCAGGACCTGCCCTTCTCCCACTTGACTCCTGGGCACTGTGGTTTTTAATTAACCTTGGAACAGCAAAGGGTCTTCTTTTCTGCCCTTTTGCCAAACACAGCCATATTTTACAGGGATGGTGACAAGCTAATTAACTTAATTCTTATGACACCTCTCCAAGATGAGGCTAGGGTTGGCTAGCTCTGCAATGCAGTGTTAGGCTAATTAAAAAATAATTACTACTTCACCAAGGACAAGAACAAGAAGTTAATTAAAAGAATGAGGTGTAGCCTTAATGAAACTCATCAGATTGTATTCATTCAGATGTCCCACAGCCAAATCCCTCCCATTAGAACATAAATCCACACTGCCTCCTTCTTCCCAAGTGTTTGCAAATGGGCTCCTCTCTCCCCCTCCTCCCTGGCAGAAAGAATATGAATTATTTCAGGAACACACTCTGGCTGAGATTATACATACCCTCGAGGGCTAAGGGACAAGGTGTGGGTCCCACATAGTATTGGGATTATTTACCTCAAAAACCATGTGCTGCACAGGGATTAGACCATTCATTACCAAAAATCCTGTGGGTGACATGGGAGCCCTTCCACCTTTCCCTTTTTTGACCACCAGCATTCACAGTCCTTGCTGTGACACGTTCTGCCACGAGCTCTTCATGTTGAACAAGTGTCCCAAAACACAAAAACACACTTCATATTTAATTATTGTAACTCATGGAACACTTGTGTGAAATGCTTTGAAGTCTTATGGTTAAAATTCTTAGGGAATGGTTAGATTTCTTGTGAAAATCAAGTGCTGTCACCTTGAAGGTGGTTCTGAGAAGGGAAAAGACAGAAAAAAAAAAGAAGAATTTTCTCCATGGTCTAACTGGGGTTTGCCTCAGAGTATCAGATGTTTTTAACTGTTCTGTGCAAAGAGAGAGAAATTCTAAAGGAACAAAATGCAACCAACAGTCCCAGCACACAGGCACCTCACAGTCCTTAAACTTCAGAAAATAAGGAGGCTCTGAGCTGAGATTCTTTAAAAAAATCTTGTTAGGAAGTTAGGCATTTAAATTTTCTTTTGCAACCCACAGCAACATCAGTGCTTTCCTACCAATTTAAATGAAAATTTGGCTGTAACTAATTAAAGGTGGATTACACATTTTGCTTGACAGAAAGACTTTGTGCAAAACTTTGTGTTGATTTGCCAGTTACATGGCACTGCCAAATTTCCTGCCCTTGTTCAGAGTCTTCTCTGACTTTTTCAGTATTTTCCATCAGGAAAGTTGTTTCCCCAGAGCACCAGCCACATGTCCTTCCTTCTCCCACTATATTTTTGCTCCTTGTTCATGTACACTGACATAGTTTATTTATGTGCACAGTTTCATTTTGTACAGCCTTATAGAAAATAAATTCTAGAACACTAGAAATTAGCAGAGATTTTCTTCTTTTTCCTCTCTCTTTCTTTCCTTTTCCAGCATGCCTTTGCACTTTTCACGTGTTTCCTCTCTCTCATTCTTCCTCCTCCCTTGTGATCTTCCCAAATCCCTTAATTCAGAGTAGAAAAAACCTAGTTCAATGGAGCCCTCTCTTGGCCTCGTGTGGTAACTTAGCTCTGCAAAACTCAGACTTTTTTTATGAATGAATCCAAGATCAATTGCATAACTTGAATTTGCTGGGGAGCACAGCTCCTGTTGGTTTTGCTCATGTTGCTGCTGTTACTGTGGTTGATATTTAAACAGCTCTTTGGACTCTATTTTATGTGTGTCTGCAAGCTGGAGCCTGGGTGCAGAGACATGGACATAAATCAGCTCAAATCCAAGAAACAAATGACTGCAAAACTCTGTGAATTTCCTCTTTTTTTGCTGAAAGACAACAAAATTTAAATATCTATCCTAATCATCTTTTACTGCAAATGAAGTGGAGAAAAGAGTGGTCTGAGGACAAATAGGTGAGCAAAACTAAGAAGACAGCTGAAAATAAAGATAAGATTATTTATATCCCTGCCTTCACCTTTAGCTCAAAAGTCTGAGTAATCTAAGGCTGATGTTATCACTTTGTTGCCACAAAATGAGAGGGAAATCTCCTCTCTATGCCTCTACCAAGCACTTGTGAGATAGAGCCAACAGCATTTCAGTTTTGGGATGTCCAAGGAAAATCTGCCCTGAGGTATCATTGTCAGGACAAGGCAAACTCCAGCCTTGCCCTTCTGCTGCCTTTGGTGTGAAGTTAAGAACTGTTCAAGCCCACAAATTACAGAGCCCAAGTGAAGTCACAGCTTCAGCTGAGGAATGAAAAGCTCAGTCTTGAACTGACTTCAGTGCAGTTCAAGAAATGGATGTTTTGTCGCACTTCAAACAGGATGATGAGACAAACCTCCCTGGGAAAGCCCAGTGGTGATTATGTGAGGGTGGGAAGGTTGCACATCTCAGTCTGCTTCAGTACTGGGTGGGAAAATTCCCAATTAACCCCAAAATACAGTACCTGTAATCATCAGGGGAGGAAAAAAATATCCAGAAATGCAAGTAGAGGAAATTGATTCTTGTTGCAATCGAGTGTCATTCTTTCTCAAGTTCTCAGCTGAAATATGAGTTCCAATTTTTAATTCAAGTCCATAGCAGCTTATAAAAATCCCTCAGCTGACGTGGCTCCCATGGCTGGGTTTGTACTGTCCCAGTTGGATTGATGACACCAGCAAGAGAAGTCAGCTCATAGAAGGAAAAGAATCAAACCTTTCACCCTAAACAGCAGCAGCAAAGCAATTCAACATCAGAACACCAGAGCCCGAGCACCAGCTGTGAGATGAAGATTTCTGTCCCACTTTACCCCATGGCAGCACAGAGGGGAAGCTGCTGCCCTCTGGACAAGGCTGTTGTGTCTCTGCCCTCCCTACGAGCAGGGGCAGTGGTGGCTCTGCTCCCAGCACAACAAATCCTCACTGCCAGCTGTGCACATGGACCAGCTTTCCACTCTGTGCTGCCTGGCCATTGGTATTTCATTCTGGAAAAGGTGTAAAAACACCTGTACCATACACTCCTCGCTAATCCTCATCAACCAGTGGTTCCTTCACGCTCTGAAGAACAAGGGTTGGTGGTATTAATAACTGCTGGAGCTGGAAATACTTTTGTTATCCACCCAGATGTGAAAATTACTGAAGCATGACAGCCTCCCATTAGCTCCCAGGCAGGGCCAGGATACACAGAGCTTTAAGGGGTTAATCCCAAGGTAAATACAAGGGCTTCAGATGAGGGAGTCAGCCAAAATCACATTAGAAATAAAAACAATAATCCTCAAAAAGCTGTTGCCAAAGAAGCAAAACCTCTGCATCCAGTTTGTATCCCTGGATGAAAAGTGATGTTACAGAGCTGTGTCTACTAACAGTGCAACCTCAGGAACGTGGCTTTCATTATGTCATTAAAACCTGCTTGGTATGAGCCAGCCCATGCTGAGCTCCTCACTGGAGACCCCTCAGGCTCAGCAGGAATCTCCTGCAGCCCCCAGCGTGTTCCTGCTGGGGTTTGGCTTCCATGAGCAACAGGAGCTGTCCCAAAAATCCTTCTCCTCTTCACCAGCAGGACCACACAAATCCAGATGCTCAGGTGGGTATTCCCTGCAAGGAATTCTCCCGTTCACACAGGGCATGAGAATGGGAAGAAACCCCCCTCTCACTCAGGTGAGGCAATCCTTGCCCTGTTTCCAGGGAAAACTCCGTGAGCTGCAGACACATCACTGCTCTCCCATCACTGCCCAAAGCCAGGGAGCAATACTGGGGAAAAAAAAAATATTGTGGCTTTTATAATAGTTAACCAGAGGAATAAAAGATTGAGATTGAAGCTTCAGTAGAAATAGTAGTGATTGATATTGAAGCAGTAGATTGATATTGAAGCTCCTAGAAATAGGAGCTCAGGTGTTGATTGTTCCTTCCAAGAAAATGGAGTTGGACAAAAAGCAGCCAAAAATGAAATCCAAATCGCCCTCAAAACTGTTTTCATGTCAATGTATTGTAAACTGCACAAGTTTATTTTCCCTAGAAGTTCTTTTTCAAATTTACATTAAAAATACCAAAAATATTTAGAGGATTAAAGCCTGATTTACAGGTTACATGACAGGTGATTAGTAATTTCAGTATTGCTTGGATGGTTCAGGTACAACTTGATTTATTTTTTTTTTTAATAGGCATTACAAATGAAAACACCTTTGTAAGCAGTGATTTCCATTCAAATAAAAAGCCATTCATCAACAGCCTGAAAGGTTATTTGGTTTCTTGCCCTGTACATACTTCAAAACACTAATTGGGTATTATAGATGGAGGCAAGATTCAAAACTGAGCAGAAGCTGAGGTTATACAAACTTGGAGACAGCCTGCACGTCCCAGGACATCAGAAAAACAGCACAAAATTCCTGGAAATGTCAAGCAATGGGAACCCCTTGGCATTCTTGCACAGCGAGGAACATGAAAGGGCACGCTTGGATTTCTGCACAGAGTGATGGAGCCCTCCCAGAGGCTCAGCCACGGCCCTGGATATCATCCCCACTTGTGCTCACAGCCTGATCCCCAGAGTGTTTCACATCCTCCAACCCTCTCTGGCTCTCCCTGACTTTCCCCCTCCCTGCTGCTCCTCCACCAGCCTTCCAAATCCCTTCTCCCCAACGCTTCCTCCAGCCTCCCTGCACCCCAAAGCTGTCCTTCCTCCCACTAAATGCCAAGTCTTCTCTAAAGTGAAGTTGTTAAGCAATCAGAGGAGCCAATTTACAAGCAGTCACATCCTTCAGTTGTCATTTCTGTCCCTCCCCAGCTGCTCCAGCAAGCAGCCCTTGTTGGTTGTGTTTTATTTTGGCGGTGCTCATTTAGCAGCCACGTTCTGTATCTCTCCACAAAATTGCACTCGTTTAATTTCCCCTGTGAATCTGTTGCCTGTTTGCAGGAGTTCAAAACAGCAGCACTTCTATGTAGTTCATGAGCACTTCAGAACATCTGTTGGGCACTGCTGGGGAAGCTGCATCTGAACCACAGGCCCTTAAGTCTTCTAGAGAGCTCAGCTCATACAAAGAACTCACTTTTTGTTGAAATCTGCCCTAAAGAGAGAGACTGGAGAAAAGGAAGAGGATTCACCATTGCCCAAATGCCTGACACGTTAAGTGCCAGCCAAAATTAATCCAGAATCAAGCAGAGCTCATCATATCCCTGACACAACCCCCTGATGGGTTCCCTCTGTTGGGGCCACGAGGCAGCCCCAGCTCCTCACAACACAGCTGGATCCAACTCCAGCTCGGCTTTCCAAGCC
This sequence comes from Chloebia gouldiae, assembly GCA_003676055.1. Classification (NCBI taxonomy): domain Eukaryota; kingdom Metazoa; phylum Chordata; class Aves; order Passeriformes; family Passeridae; genus Chloebia; species Chloebia gouldiae. Next base: position 6,637,935 of record QUSF01000033.1, on the reverse strand, counting down.
CCACAGAAATATTTGCATGATCCTGAGTTTTATTATTTTAGCTTAGGCTGCACAGACTGTGCAGTCAGCACTACACATCCCATTTTCCAGTCCTAGTCAGCAGCACCTGAAGCTGGCTCTCAATCAAAACACAAGCCAAGCCACTTTTACACTGCCTTTCCCAGCAGACAGCCAATACTCCCTTTTAAAAGCCTTTTAATCCTTCTGCAATTCAAAGCTTAACCCAAGATTTCTCCACTTAAAAAAATTAAATAGTGTAAAACTCGACTGAACAAAGATGTGCCTACCCCAATATTGTTGAGGCACCCAGCCTGAGCAAGCCTGGCAGTGCTGTCACAGAAAATCCCACAGAAATTTCCACAGAAAATCTGTTAAAACATAGATGCAAGATATATACTTAGAAAAAAAGGTATTTTATCAATTTGTATGAACAGCTACTGTCTTCAGGCCAACAAGCAGAGTTTTGTAAGAACAGATCAGGTGGTGCTTTTGTACTCTAACTGAAAAGAATAAATTCAGTACTTGATTTCCGTGACTGCTTTTGAAATACAAATTTAATTCTTGAAATAGGGATAAATACCTGCAGATATGTTGTCTAGAGAGGGACAAAAATAGGTCAGCACACCACAGTGCCTGCTAAATGACAATTATGTCCCATGGAAGCAAAAGGGATCATGAAGGACAGCTAATCTTACTATATATATGTAATTATATTATTCTATTATATATATATTATTATATAAATATTTATCTATTTTTAGTATATATATATGTATATGTATATATATGTGTATATATATATAGGGAGTACTATTAATAATGATAATATTGAGATCTCACCAGCCCAGGACACATCAGGGCTGGGTAATTATAGAGGAAGGTGAGTCAGGAGGAAATAACCTCCCTCCCTCATAAAGAGCAAATTTCAGCCTGGTAAATACAGCACAGTGAAAAGCAGCTGAAGTAAACAAATCCTGAAAGACTTCTGTCTATCAGAAAAAAAAAATGCAGGCATTGTGGGCAGCTATGGAAAAAAAATAAATCACTGCCCAGTGGTCAAAATAAGCAAATGCTGTGAAATCCAAGTGAGAGCAGCACTAAAACACAAGGTGTACCCTGTGTACACCCTGCCCTGGAGTAACCTGTCTGCACTACTTTTTCCTGATATCCAACCTGAATCTCCCTTGGTGCAGCTCGAGGCTGTCCTCTCTGGTTCTGTCAGCTCCTGGAGGAAGAGCCCAGCCCCAGCTGAGCACAGCCACCTTTCAGGAGCTGTAGAGGGTGGTAAGGTCACCTCCTGCACTGAGAGCAGACCCCCTGCCCTGGGCTCTGGGAGCTCAGGAGCCTGGCAGTGCCACCAAGCCTCTCCCAGCACATCACCCAGGGTGATCTTCTGGTGGTGCCCAGGATGGCCAGAGCCCGGACTGGCAGCTCCAGTCCCTCCCTGTGCCACGCCAGGACAGCCCCTCACCCCTGGCAGCACCATCGTGCTCCCAAACCACTGACTCTGCTGTGTTTCAAATTAAATATCTGCTTCATGGCACCATTAATGCAGAGTCCAGCTAAAAAGCACAACTCCACCAAAATAATCTTCACTTTTGATTTTTGCAGGGGGTGGGAACGCGCTTTTTGCTTGTCACTCTTCCAGGATCCTCTGGGTGTAAATGCTTAATGGAAATGTTCCTGGAAACACATTTTCATTAAAAAAAAAAAAAAGTGTGAGCCCAGCAAGATTTGCATGAGACAATAGTCTGTAGCTTTGCATCATCCAAATCCAGATGTTTCTGGTGAGAAAGAAATAGATGACCTGAGAATTAAACCCAGGCCCCTTGGCTCCCCTCCAGATGCTCTACCAGCTGCTCACACCAAATCCCCTCTGGTCAATTACTTTACTTGATGCTTCTAATCAACAATATTATATATGTGATGCTATAAACTTTTGTATTTAATATTAGCTCATAACTCAGCATCCAAAACCAGATGGTTTTGGTGAGAAAGAAATTGATGACTTATCAGAGGAGTGAACCCAGGCCCCCTGGCTCCCTTCCAGGCAGTCTACCAGCTGAGCTGCAAAGCAAAGCACTCACCTCCTGAGCCCCCCACCCCGCTGCCTTTCATGAAAGGAAAAGGATTTCACATCTCCCAGTGCTGGAATATGGGAAAGATGTTTTAATAAACGCTTTTTAAAGAGTTAGGCTCTTTTAAAAGCAGGCAGGCTTGCTTTGAGGCAGGAGAACACTTCTTCCCAGAGGAAGGCTTTGCAGACAAGCTCCTTTCTTTCCTAACAGGATGAAGGCTCACGTTCAGCTGCCTGCAGAAGCAGCACAATAGATGGCTAATTTAAATCTGAACTTCTTCAGCTCCTGCACGCCCTGCTGAAGATGTGTGGATATTCTCTGTTCAGGCAGAGAGAAAAAGAGAAAGATTTCTGCCAGGCTAAGCCTGGGAAAAAGTCCAAGAAGAATGTAAACAATCTGTTATCTTGTTTTCTGTTCATATTGTTTATAGATGTGTTCTACCACACTGACTTAAGCCCAGTGCACCAATCAGGTGAAATGTTTTTACTCTAAGACCAATGGAATTAATGTTCATGATGTTCTCCATAAAAGAGAGAGGTGCTTTGGAATAAATGCTCATTTTACCTTCTGAAATTGTGCGAGTCATTTCTCAGCGTCACAGACGATTGTGAGACACTCCCTGCAAGCACTCAGGACAGCTCACTGGATGAGAGGCTGCTGCAAAATACAAATGTTAAAGCACTCAGAGCAGGTTCCTGAAGGGCAGAACACGGGTATTTCTGATTGATGGAAATTTAATATATTCCAACCACACAAAGGAGGTCAGCAAATGCTTTATTTCAAACCTGCAGTGATGCATTGAGCTCGGTGCAATTCCTGCCTTCATGGTTGAGCTGAGCACAAACAGTGCTGCCCTGTCCAAGGCCACACTTTGGCAATCCAGAGCACAGGAACTGCTCTGCTCTTAACTCAAGATCCTAAATCCTTATTAAAGGCAAGAGCTTCAGTTCTATAACTGTGAATTCACAGAGTTTTGCCCTTAAATTATAGCTATATAAGACATGATGAAAAGCAACTTCCATGAAACCCCAAAGCCCCCAGACTAAGAGATTTGTTTAGGATTAGAGACACCAACCACTGCAGATCTACAAATTGTAAGGAACAGAATTGTAAGGAACAACTGTGACAATATTATTGCAACTGAAATGAATCTGAAAGCAAAGCCACTTTGAAAATGTATTAGACAACATCTTCAAAAGAGGCAATTCCAGCTTCCCAAAGCAATGAAGACAATGTACCTTTTCCAAGGAAAAACTACTTTTTAAGAAAAGAAAATACGGCTGCAAACACAGAGAGTTGACAGTGGTGTTCAGAGAGTTCAGTTCTCTTGTTGGTTCATTGGACTAGATCTTAATACCAAGGGTTTACCTTAATTATAATAATGTAGTTTTGCAAACTTCAGTAAGATTCAGTATTCACTTGTAGGGCAACTTACTCAATTAAATTAGACAAAGATTTGAATATATCCTCCAAGTGCTGGAAAAACCAACCTCATCCTCAAGTGAGAGATTTCTAAATTTGGCTCTCTTCTATTCTGAAGACTCAGCATTATCTTGCCATCATTTCTAGTATAATCAAAGCTCAAATAAAATATTCTGATTAAACTGCAATGGCATAAAAACTTTCCATTCAAGGACTAATATCTGAAACAGTATAAATTCACTGAGTCATGTTTTACCAAAAATTTCACATGGCTCTGGTCAAACTGCCTTCCCAGACAGCTTCAAGCAATGTTGTACCAAGGCTGTTCAGCACAAAGAGGAGATAAATATGAAACAAAGATGGAAAAACCAGGTTGAGAGAGCTTAAAGGGCCGGGTGGGTAGAGAGAGACACAGGGGCAGGAGCAGCAGGTCAGGGGGAAGTCCAGGGAGACCTCAGGTCTGGAATAAAAACCCTCAGTCAGCACCTGGGGCTGCCCAGAGCACATGCACAGAGTGCTGAGAGCTGCACAACATCAGCAACATCTCACTATTGGCTTAAAAGTAAAAATAATTGAGGAGTCATTTCTTAATTGGACAGTTTATCCTTCAAAGGCCTTGTAGAGAGAGAGGGGGGGGCTCCATTTTTAGTTTGATAGAGTGAAGTGCTGTAGAACTCAGGGTTTGTGAGGCTGTAACAGAGATAAGAACTAATAAACATCCGAGTCCCAACAAGAAATTCCATCTCATGCATTTAATCCTGACCTTGGCTGAAAAGAAGCAAAGAATCCATTAACCAGCTATCATCCAGACTGGGGGTGCTGGCTTCCACATCCAGAAAAAAAAATTCCAAGACCAAACAGCAGGAAATACTGCTCCTTCTTCAAATCCAACCTGGAGCTGTGTGGAGGAAGAGCTGATGAAGTGTAAACCAGAAACAAGCCCAGTAATCAACAGGTTGGCAGAGAATGGTGTTTCCTATTTCCCTTTCAGGTGTCTGCATTTCCAACACCAGCTCAGGCTGCCTCTAATTAACTCTGATTGCACTGAGCCGTAATTTGCAAGTTGTCAGATCCAACTAAAATTCAGAGGAAACCAACACTGTCCCCTCAATTCTTTCCCAAGCTTGCATTAATTCCTAGATCTTCCAGGGCTTCAGAGAGCAAATTCCAGGTCTTGAAAGAGGTCTGAAAACAAAATGAAAATGTCTGGTTGTAAAACTGAATGTATCAAAGGGTTTGGGTTTGTTTGTTTTTTTGGGGGGGTGTTTTTATCCTTGGGGGTTTTTTTTTGTTGCCTTTTTTTTTTTTCCTAATTAAGTGATACACAATATTTTAGAGCACTGAACCATGCTCTAAAACACTTCCCTTAAAGCCTCCTCTCCTCCTCCGAGTCTGTTGTCTGTAGATACAACGTGGACACCAAGTGATTAAATCTGCTTGTTGTTCCATATATTTTTTTAATCATAAACAGGATACTGTCCAGGAAAGAGCAGCTGGAATCACAGCTGCAGAGCTCTCTCTAATGTGACACCACACAATCACACTTGATAGCAGAAGAGTTCTCTGGAGGAGGAAATCACTCCAGGAGATGGGCTGCAATTGAGCAGGACTCCTCCAAAGATTTCTGTGCTTGTCGAGCTTTTGTTAACAAAACAGAAGATCTTATACCCTGACAAGTACATTGAATTGACAAAAAAATAAAAAAAAACAAATACATAATACCTACAGATACAAACCTGAAAGGCAAACAGCAAGTCCAGAAAAAAAAATAATTTTGCTGCTTTTCTGCACTCTTTGAGGCATGGTCCTGGCTGGAATAACCCCAATGGTTATATGGGATGGGCTGTCTGAAGAAGGCTGCTGCTCCCTCCTGGATGAGCCCAGGTGGCAGTAAGAGAAATTCCAGCTGGAATTTTCCTGGGACGCTGGCAGGAGCTGGAGGTGTGGGTGCAGTCAGCTCACTCACCTAACCCACAATCACAGCCACACTGCAGCCCAGTTCCTGACAGCCAGAACAGGAACCAGCAGATTAATTAGGACAAGGTAAGAGGGATATACTCCAACTCACTGTCCCCCAAATCCAAAGAGCAAACACTGCTGAGATTTACTGGCTTTGCTTATCAGCAGAACGAGGGAAACCAAGGTAAATTTCATATATTTGGGGATAAAACCCTCCTTGGGCAGCTTGTCCTGAGGACTGCATGGAGCATAGGAATGGAGTGCAAGCCCCAAAGGAGGTTTTGTCCCTGTTGTTTCAGAGGTCTCTGGCTAGCACAGTTCCTGTGAGACTGTGGCCTTTTTCTGCTAACTCAGTGAGTTAGGACTTCATTTTCAAGTTACTCCACACCCTGACAGGGATGATGTTGTTTTTCTCAGCAAAGATTTGTGTACAGAAAGTATCTGCAGGCAGTGAGACAAGACAGCTGCTCTCCCATTAATTCTTCTTTCAGCCTGGGCTGAAAAGCTGAACTCCAGACAGAAAGCTTAGAGCAAAGCAGGAGTGGATGGAGGAGCAGAAGAACACTGATGCCTGTGCAGCAAAAAGGTTAAAACATCTTTCTCTGTTGCAGTAAGGTAGAAAAATTATAAAGAAAAGCCTTAAAAATCAGGCCTGCTCTGGCTGGACTGTCATTTTTTCTAAGTGAAGCTAGCTCTTTGCAAATTCCCATGTGAAAGCAATCCTGGTGTGAGCAGTTAGCTAGCATAACAATCTATTCCTGGGTAAAAAACAACCAGCACCTGTATAAACTGGTTTTATACAGTTAGATAGAAAAATGAAAACTCTCTCTCACAACAATTTCTCCTACATGTACACACCAAGAGTCTGAGTGACCAGTCAGTACAGAATAACAACTTGTTAGTGACCAATAAAATAATTGACCAGAAAGCTCCTGACTAACTGGAGTCCCACACGAGGTCTGTAAACCTGTATGAAAAGGAATTATGTGAATAAAGAATGGGCTTTTTCCACCATGAAGAAAATGGAGTCCTGAGTGATTTATTCTGCTATTTCTCCACGATCCTTGACCTCAGCACAAAAACTTCAGCCCGTGGCCATGGCAAGCATGCACAGCAGAGCCACCTCGGTGGCCAGAGGGGGACAAAGCCTGGCTGCAGGAATTGCTGTGCTGCCCACGTGTCCCCTGTCAGCCTTGTGTCCCTGGGACAGCTCCTGTGCTCTGCCACCACCCTTTGTGCTTTGAAAGCACATTTATTTCTTGGAAGCCTACGAACATCAGATGGAACTAATTAAAACCAGGAGGGCCCAGGGGAGCCGGGAGGGAGATGCTGCAATTTGGTTTCCACTTCAAAGTGGTTCAGCAAAATAAAAGCACTCAGCCCTCTAATGCAAGTGCATGTCCACGGGGAGGGGACAGAAGAGGCCACTCAGTGCTCTCAAGTGGCCACTCTCCCCCTGCTTTTGCTCCCCAGGCTCTTTGGAGCTGTGTTTGGATGCTGTGCCAGGGGATCAGTCAGGGCACCAGAGGTTAATTGCAGCAATTCCTGCCGTGCCCTCCCATCAGTTTTGGAGAGCAGGTGGGGCTGCACAGGGTGGCACCGTGGCCAGGAGCAGCCACCCACACGGTCCATGGGAATGGGGATCATCCTCACACAAGACAGCAGCTGCTGCTGTGGGGTTTCTGGGCAAATGTGGGGTTTCTGGGCAAATGTGGGGTTTCTGGGCAAATGTGGGGCACCACAGCCAGTGACAGGCATGGTCATGCCCAGCCTGCCTGCTCAGCTCCCACCAAGGAGAGGCTCCTTGCAGGAACCCACTGCCCCACAGCTCCTGCCTTCCACCTCCCTGTGCCACTGAGGGTCCCCAGGGTGGGGTCCCCTGTGTTTCCCATGGGAATTCCAAGGCTCCCTGCACCTTTTTCCCCTGCACAGCCCCAAACCCCAGAGCACTGACCCCTTCAGGGGGTGACCTCCTGGTGCCCAGCCCTGTCCCCCCAGCCCATGCCATGCACCCACAGGGGGCTGGGGGTATCAGCATGGAAAAGCTTCTCACCAGAATTGCCCCCGTGTCTGCTCTAGCCAGGGCTTTTTTTTTTTTTTTTTCTTTTTCCTTCTATAAAAACCACGTTTTCCCTCTAATCTGCCATTTCACACTCCACTCTAAAGTCTGTGTTAAAATGGGGGCTGGACTGGCTGGCAGCTGTGGGGCTGCAGATCACCCACATCCAAACTGCTTCCTATTTATCCTATTCCTCTCCCTTGTTTATCTATTCTTCATCCTCACTGGTGGCCATCCTTGCCTGGGGAATGGGTCCTGCACAGAAGCTGCACTTGGAGCCACAGGCAGGGCCAGCAGCTGATGTCACCCAGGTCACAGGGAGCCAGGGGTGGGCTGGCTCAGCACCCCTCCAGCCCCAGCACCCCTCCAGCCCCAGCTCACCCAGTGACCCAGGCTGGCAAGAGGATTCTGACTGATGTCCCATCCTCCTGCACCCGATTTTGTCTGTTCTTCCCTCATTCTCTGTGGCTGGGGGAAAGCAAGGGGAAGAAATCAGTAAAAATTAACTCTGAAAATCAAAAAGGAACGAATCAGCAAGAGGCAGCAGATAAAGAGGCC
>QUSF01000033.1:6560572-6629849 GCA_003676055.1 Chloebia gouldiae | reverse complement strand
CACCCCGGGCAGCCCCCAGGGTGCTGCTGCCCAGGCTCAGCTGTCCCCCTGCTGAAGGGCAGCTCTCTCCATCCCCTGTCTGACACAGGGAGCTCTTGTGAGCAGCAAACCACAGCCCCAGCGGAGCCTCCTTGGCTGCAGCACAAGAAGAGGGGTTTGCTGGCTGGCCCTTGGGTAAAGCTGACTGGATTTTGTTCAGTGGCTTTTTCTTTTAAGGGGTTTGTAACAGGCTGCCCAGGACATAGTGCAAGCTCTGTGTGAGACATGAATAACATTCCCTCCTGTGACTGTTTGTACAGCTCAGGGCACTGCGGGTCAGGCTGAGGAGTGTTGTAAGAATGATGCAAGGCCCCCCAGCCTTGAGAGCATGCAGCAGAGGAAGATAAAGAGCCATTCACAGGCCTGTGTGGGGTCCAGCACACAGTAGCTGAAGGCCCAATAGGTCACAATTTCAATGCATGTCCTTGGGCTACCCCTGGGGAAATGTGGCTCTGATGCCTTGTGCAGGCTGGCCTAGAGCAGAGCCAGACAGAGCTAAAGAATAAAGCAGGGATTTATTCAAAGGATCTCCTCATGGATCCACCTTGGGCAGCACCAGAGCCCAGCCAGGGCTGCACCCAAATGACCCAAAATGGCCCCAAAATGCACGAGCGCTCCCGGGGGCTCTCCCTGGGATCAGCTCTGCTCCATTGGCACCTTGGAGTTCATTGTCCCATTCCAGCTCCAGCCCAGGCAGTCCCACCCTGCTGGTTTTTCTCTGTCCAGCCCACGGGGTTTGTGCTGCTGGGCTGAGGTTTGGATCATTTGTCCTTGGTGCCCAGCTGGAGCAGGAATTGTTTTGTCTCCCTGCTCTGTGCAGAGAGCTCAGCATCCCCTCATGTGAAGCCCAGACCCACACACCAAAGCAGCACAGAATGTGAAAAATATAAAAGCCAAAACCTGAGGCATCAGCTCTTTTCTGACTGCACAAAATGTCATCAGCAAACTCACCTTGAAAGCCAGAGGAAACCCCCCCCCCATCAGCCCTGGGGAAACAATGTGGGATTTAGGGAGAAGAAAACCAAAAGGAAGTTATGTGATCCATGTGGAAAACATGGATACTCAGGGAAAACAGGTGAGGAAACCCCAGAGGGGCACAGACATGTCCTGTGCTTCGATGTCCTTGCCATGTCCCCTTGTGTCCAGCTCCCCACTGTGCACCTCCACAGCCCCACTCAGGGCCTGGCTCTGCTGCACCCCTGGGTCCATCTCCACGTCCTTCTGCCTGGATCTCCAGGTCCTCAGCTGCTCCAGGTCGCTCCTAATGACCTCTTTCCTTGGCACAAAGCACCCCAGTGAGAAAAGGCCACTGAATACCTTCAGTGGAAGGTGGAAGGATGGAAGGATGGGTTCATTCCAGCTTTTGTCCAAGAGCCAGTTGTTTGTACTCTGTAAAGAGTAAAGAGAAGCAGCTTTTCCCTCTTCTGTAGCATTTCAGGACGTATTTTGGATGTGACCCTTTTGTCAAATAAAAAGACCAACAGCAATTCACACAGTGATGTCTTCCCTTAGGGCCCATTTAGAGAGCCACTCGTGCTGCTTAGCCATTGTACAGATTCACATTTTGGGGCTCAGCTCCCCAACCCAGACTGTTGGAAATTATACAACTTCCAAAAAATTTTGACTAACTTTGGGATTTTTTTTTTCATCTTTGCCCGAACTTGCAATCTGCAGAGTTTGATTGTTTATGACATTCTTGACCACAAATTCTGGCACGTGCCAACCAGTACCCTCCCAAACCAAGCCTGCTTCGAAGCTGTGGCACAGCCAATATTTTATTGGGAGAACAGACACAACCAGCTGAGCCCCTGGGGTGAGAGAGCCCTAAAATCAAGGAGTTCACAGCCCTTTGTGAGCTTTGTATCTGTGGCAGCCCTCAGACAGGTTTTACCATCAGGACAGAAGGGGATTGAAGCCTGCACTCCTTGGGTGGCTGTGGAAACTTGTCCTTGGCTCCCAAGTCCTGCCAATCCCTGATGTAACCACACACACTTTTCTCATGTTATTCTTGACATGCAAACTACATGGCCCAGCAGAGAGAGGCACAGACAAGGTGAAAAAGAAAGCAGAACCCACCCCTGGATTCTTGCAGCCCACTGCTAATTAGGTGAGACGTGGTAAGAGGAACCCCTGCTATCAGCCAAGCCCAGGGAATGTAAATATTTGCAAGTCTAGGTCACCAGGTCCATTATTTACTGTTCTGTCCTGTGACTTAAGGTTTGACAAGAGACGTGAGGTTTTTAGAGGTTCGTTGTGTTTTGATTCCTTTTTTTTTTCTTTCTGCTCTGAGCGCCCCTTGATTTCTTGCCAGTCATTTAACTGTGAAAGGGAGGGCTGCCTTCAGCATCCCACACCCACAAAACAATGATGCTACTGTGAACCTTTCCCATTAATCCCAGTTTGCTGGGTGGCACCAGGTGATGGGTGCTATGAGCCAGGAGGGAACTGAGGCAGAGCTCTCAGCCTCCCGTCCTGCAGACAGACACCACTGGAAAATCACAGCCACAGCAAGAGGGATGTGAGCTACAAAAGCAGGCAGCTCCCACCCAGGGCTCGGCCACGGGAGCCACAAACTCTCTTTGTTTCAGCAAAAACCTTCAGTTTGCACATTGACACTGGACCTGGTCCACAGGCTCCCATTTCCAATTTGTTTTCCCAAAAAGTGAGGAAGGTAAATTATCTTTTTTTTTTTAATTCAAAGGCAATATTTCACATTCAATGTAAAATCTATATTCATCTACCCATATTACCCAAAACCTCCTGCCTGTCAGCATCAGGCTGCTGCTATCTCATCTTTCCAAAGTTACTGATTAGATCCAAGGATTCCAAAGGTTTATTTTTCCCTCTGCCCAGTAAGTTGGTTTTGCCCATTGAGGGGGATCACATCCATCTCAATTTCCCCAGAGCAGCCCCCATTCCCCACTGCTGCCCATAGCTTCAGGCTACCCCAGGCTGCAAAGGAACTATTATTAGTATAGTTACTAATAATATTATGTAAATAAGTGATATTTTGTCAATCATGGCAGGGCCTGGAAGAAACAAGATCTCTGCAGCTGGGATATTGCAGAGGTAAAGCCACATCCCTCAAAGCCAGGATCTGCAGACTTCCAGGGGCTTTGTGCAGCTTGGCCTGGGAGACTGGGTAAAGAAAAGCAGAGCAGATCTCCCTTCTTTGAGACAAGCTCTGAAATTCCCAACTATTTTCCATTTTCACTGGGTTTTTATTTTTTTACTTTTCTTCCAGAATGCAAAATATAGAGTGGACATTTCCTATGGGGACGTTTGTTTCCAGAGATGTGGTTTGCCCCTAAAAAAAGCACTTCCATTTAAAATTTTCCATAGGGGAAATTCCCCCCCGGGGCTGGGGGATGCAGCTGACTCGGTGTGAGTGGATCCAATCTCCCACCTCCAGGAACAGCAGCAGCAGCCACGTGGCAGGGATGGAGCAGGAAACCAAAATCATCTTTGCAATGCTCTGTGCTCTGATCCTTGTAAGAAGGGCAGGTGTTTGCCTGGGCTGGGTTTGTGTGGCTCCACAGCAGAAGTGGAGGTGCTCTGGTGCCCTGCCAGTGTCCCTCTCACATTGATGGGGTTTCTGTGCTCAGAAAATACCCCAAATCTCAAAGGAATTCCCTCTCCACGTGCCCCCACTGCTGGCATCTCTCTGCAGGTCCCCAACACCCCCAGTGTCTGCAGGACCCTCACACCCCTCGATCTGCTGCCCTTGGCACACTGGGCACATTTTAGGGTCACCTAAACACACTCCAAACAACACAGACCCTGCTGACACCCCCCTGAGCTTCCCAGCAAAGATTTCCTGACCTGGGGAAATGCTGGCACATGCCCTCAGCTCCATGGGGTTTGCAAAGCCTCCAAGGGACCCCGAGGCTCTGCTTCACCAGGGTGGGCTGAGGGGGTACCAGAGGAGTCACCCCAAACTGGACACAGATCAAAGCAAGCTGCCACAAACACACAAAGCTGAAGGAGCACAGCAGGCAAAGGAGAGGAGATGGGAAATTTAATTTTATAAGGCTTGTAAGAAAGGAGATTAAATGGGGAGTGTGATGATGCTATAAATACCTCCAGGGAAATACCATCAAAGGAGAAAGGGGGATTATTCAAATGATCTGGAAACAGTAAAACAAGGAGAGCTGGGGCCAGGAGCTACAAATGGAAGTATTTCAGGCAAGGCACTAAGAAAAACTGTCAGAGAAGTGAGAGTGATTAGGTGCAGAAATTTTGGCCATCCCAGCAGAGACAGGGCCTTATCAGAGGTATTTAAGGTGGTGTAAACACACCTTGGGAGGGCATGCAGGTGTGACCTGGGGAAAGGAGAGGGGTCAGACCTCCTAAAGGTAGTTCAGAGCCCCCTCACCCACCAAGGTGTCTGATAGCTCACCGTGAGCCCCTGGGCAGACACAGAGCCCTGCAGCCCAAAACCACCTGAGGCTGCCAGAGCTGCTCACCCTGGCTGAGGCATCAGAGCATCCCCAGGCACTCACCTGCCTCTTCCCGTCCTGCCTTTCTCCATTTCTCTGCTCTCATTTCCCTGTCCTGTGACCGAAGAAAACAAAGGCTCTTGGAGCCATATGCTGACTTTTCTGGTCCATGATGAAATATGAAATAAAATATTCCAGCCAGCTCGCCACTGTGTAACTTGGCAGAGTAGCGTGAGCAGCTAATGAGTAAAGCTGAAGTTGGCTGTGCAATTAAAAGTGATGTATTTTTATATATAAATGATGAGTTTTCCATCCTCAAAGCTGATAAATTTCTCGGAGCTAAATTTCTCAAGCTAAGAGCCTTTTGTGGCCACATTTTTACACAGCGCTTTTTTTTTCCTCTGCTCCCCTCAAAAAAAAAAAAAAAAAAAAGACCAGTTTTCCCATCTACTTAATGGGCTGTAAATACTTCTCTGCTAAGATGAAAAGTCCATTCGATTTGCATTAAATCTTCATCATTACCAGCTCTTGAGAGACTGCAGCAAGGCTGGATACTGACACAGAATATTGCATCTTTTGCTGGAAACCTTCCCTTAGAGATCCTAAGGGGGAAGAAGAAAGAAAAAAAGGGGTGGATAAAACCCTGTGGTTTGGTATTGGGACACATCTAATAACTTAGAATTCCCTTTCCAGCAGTAGATGTGTCCCAGTACCAAACCACGGGGTTTTTATTCGCCCCTTTTTTGCATGTGGGGTCTCCTTGCCAGCCTTGGTGCTGTTAGGGCAAGATCTGCCCTGTTCTCCCTGGCCATGTGCAAGGTTTTAATCCTTGAGAGAACCAAGGGAAAAGGATCTATTCCCCCAGGATTTCCCACAGGGACATCCAGGGGGTGACCACAGCTGTGCTCCTCAACCTGGCATGCTCTGCTTTATACAAACAGCCAACACTGGTCCTCATTTCTTCCTCCTGACAGAGACTTCTGCACAGAAACAGGCTCATTGCTGAGTGCTCAGAATTCAGGCTTTCTTGAATTCAGGCTTTTTCTGACTCAGCTGTAACACCTGAAGTGGAACTGGACACGTTTGTTCATCAATTCCAACTCTTCTGAGGCATTACAATATGCTTTTTTCATGCAAGATTGAGGTGGGTTTTTTTTAAAAGACAGAGGGTCTTGAGCTGCCCTTTCATCTTCAGGCACAGCCATCATCTCTTCAGCCCCTGATCCTGCCAGCTCACTGCTCAAAAGCTCCCTGCTTTGCCTTTCTTCTTGGCAAAACACTCTTGATTTAGAACATTTTGATGATTTTTGACAGTGATGAAGAGTAAGGTCTCAAACTGGAATGCTGTGCTCCAGCCAGAAACCTGCTCTGATTGTCAGCTCTCCCCTTGCAATGGATTCAGGAATTCTGTTCTTTTCGTGGTCTCCTGCACGGGCAGGATAAAGGCTTCCACAACTTTTCAGCTGTAGTCGTGATGTAAACCAAGGGAGGCCACACTGCAGCTGTCAACAAGAAGATCCCAATGAATAAATAACTGAGTGTCACAAGTGCCACCTGTTTCTTGAGGAGGACTGTGATCACAGTGCTGCAGAGAGAGCACAGAACATCTCTGGAGCCTGACCTCCTGCACACCTGCGCCAGGTGAGTTCAGCTCCCGAGTTCCTGTGCTGGGGAGCCACCAGCAGCACCAGCTCCAGGGCCTCAGCTCCTCAAAACCCAGCACAGGGGTGCAAAAGGCTTTCAGCCAGCACCTTCCAGTCTCAAAGACAAAACAACAGGACAAGGGAGGTGGGGTGGGCAGAGAAATCCCTCCCAGAGGCAGCTGATGCTTATAGTAGAAATGCATCGAACCCTGGCTCAGGGAAGAAATTATTGGCTCCAGATCAGAAGGCTGAAGGATTGCTTTATTAAAACTATACTATATTACATAAATATACTATTTAAAGAGATGCTATCCTATTCTACATACTCACTTCTTACTTACCCAACTCAGACTCGTGACTCTGCTGAGAGCCCGAGCCAGAGCTGGACCCATTGGTCACTGACCCCAAACAACTTCACCAGAATCCAACCCAGCCATCACTGCAGGTGAACAACCTCCACACCACATCCCACATGGGCAAAACAAAGGAGCAGAGATAAAGATTGTTTTCTGTTCTTCTCTCAGTGCTTCTCCTGAGAGACAGAATTGTGTCTGTCTGTCTGTCCAGAGGATGTGAATGTCACAGATGCTCACCTGGGAAGGGCTGAGAGGCACAGCATCCCCTCCCAGCTGTGGGTAACAAACTCTCCCTTCGAGGCTGTTTATTGTCTCTGCCATAAAAGGGTTTCAATCAAGCTGGGACAGTAAAGTCGAGTTTAAATTAAACTGCCCCATTTAGTCACGATGAAGGCTGTTTGCATCTGAAACCCTGCCTCGGACCAATAGCACAGATTTGGCTCGTAGCGTTTAAAGCAGCTGTCTTCATAAAAGCTAATAAAATACCGTTGGATAATTAAAAGCTTTAATTAAAAATGCAAAGTCCAAATAGTTTCATTTTAACAAGGAAACTTGTTTTGACATCTGAAATCGCTGCACAAGCTGAATTCCCATGTATTCTCTCCAGGCTATTTAGAGTTTGCTGCGTAGCTGGAAATGTCTCCTCACTCTTTTGCAATCACCATGTGTTGCTGGGGACGTGCACCAGAAATTGATGCTGCTTGTTTTACAACTTCACTTTTAATTATCACAGTCTGAGGCAGCAGTAGGCTTATTTGCATGGCAATCCCTGAACAAAGCCTGGGGATGAGCAGCCTGGCATGCAGGGGATAAAATATGTAACTTGCAGGCACGGGCTGCCAAGCTCAAGGGAGAGCTGAGCAGAGCAGCAGGGCCAGCCTTGGGTGCAGCTTTCAGCTTCTGATCCCTTCCTGCAGCTTGGAACACCCACACACAGGTGCTGGGAAATGGAATTTGGTGTGGCCTGGCTGGGGATGAAGAACCTGAGCCTGGATACAGGAGTTGGTTTTGAATGTGGGATTTGAGTCCGTGGATGGTCCCCGTGTCTGCAACAGCTCAAACGCACAAGTTTTGTGTCTCTTCCTCCTTTTGTCCACGTCAGGGTGAACTGCAGCACTTCTCACTTACATGAGATCTTATTTCCTGCAGGACAAGCACAAACCTGGATGTTCCAGCTGTGGGACACCCACAGGAGCAAAAAACACTGTGGGAGAGGAGAGGGAGAGGGAGAGGAGAGGGAGAGGGAGAGGGAGACAGCTCTGCCCTGTGCCTGGGATTGCTGGAGGCTTCTCAAATCCTCATTTCAAAGCCCCTGAGGCTGCAGAGCCAGTGGGAAACCTCTGCTTTGTCGACACTGTTCCCTCTGGACCCCCCTCAGCATCAGATCCTCTTCTGCTGGGGCTGATGGGGGTGCAATTTTCATCCCCTCCTCTCATCTTGGAACAAAAACACTCTTGTAACGAGCACTGATGAAATAGCAGTAAATCCATCAGTTCACCCTCGGGAATGCAGATCCATAAGGCTTAAAAGAACCAGGGACTGATTTAATTGTGTAATTTGGCATTTCTTAGAGAGCAGACCAGCCAGCCTCCCCAAGCAGCAGCTGTTACACACCCAGCTCCACTGCAGCTTCTCCTCTGCCTGCTCCCCTCATTCCCTGGCCTTTGGCAGTGGAGAAGCCACCCCGGAGCTGCCAAGGGGATCTGGTTGTTACTGCCACTACTGTGGAAATGGGCATCTCCTTTCCAGGTGCCACTGTCCAGTTTCATCTCCAAGACACTGGATTCTGCTGGCCCATTTTATGACTTGATGAAATTGGAGGTCTTTGCCAACCTTAATGATTCATGACTTATTGGATCATAAGAAAGCAGATTTCTTTTTTCCATTTCACATGCTCCTATAGGGGTTTAATGAGAATAAACTTCAAACATTTGGATTTCAACAGCCAATGGCTTTGTTTTGGCCTTTTTTTAGCATTTTTATTGGTGTTTTTCTCTCCAGGAAAACCATCAAAAATTAAAATTTGGCTTTTGTCCAAGTCTTTTTAAAACCATGAGCAGATGCCCATGCCTTGGTGCTTTTTCTTTCCCTCCACCCCACCTTGGCAGTTCTGTTTTGTTTTGTACAGAGAGCACAGTAAGAATTTAGCCATCACAGCCCCAAGGCTGTGGGACAGTACCTGGATAAAGGCAGTGCCTTGGCACTCACACTGACCTTGAACCAGGGCTGAGCTGGCATCTGGATGCATTTCTGTGCCAGGTAACCACTGGCAAAGGGTTTCTTTTCCTCCTGCCCCATCTTCCCCACCTGCAGCATGGAGATGATGAACTCACTTCCTCTGCAAAGTGCTTTGTAAAAGTCTCTTTTTCTTATGGCTCTGCTGATTTCTGGGGGGTGGACATTTTGAATTTCTCAGCAATCTGTGGCAGCTCCACCAATTTCTGCTCTCAGCTTGATGCAGAGCCAGGGTCTGTGCAGGGATTTTTCTCATCTTCCCACCCATTTCTGTCCTTGGTGTAAGGGGCTGCAAAGGTGGCTTTGGGTCCCCAGAGCACAGCACTCCCCTCTGTTGTATCAGTTCCCCTGCAGTGATGGTCACTTTTTGGTTGTCTCCAGCTATTTGTCACATACTGGGGGATCGAAAAATACAAAATAGCAAGTTTGAAACATCAGAGGAACCTTTTTTTCTACTGTTAGGGTGGTCAAATGGGAATTTTTCTGAGGGAAAAATTTGCCCAAAGAGGTTTTGGGCTCTCCATCCTTGCAGATACTCAAACCCAACTGGACATGGCACTGAGCAGTTTGTTGCAGCTGACCCTTCTCTAAGCAGAGAACCTTCCAGAGGGACCTTCTAACCACAGTGACCCTGTGCAATTGTCATGGGGCCTGCACAGGATCATCCTCCATCCTGGGCACCCAACACAGGAGCATTGCATTTCCACTCTGCACACAGACTGCACACACACATGGTCATGCTAGGTTTCAATCAGCCACAATAAAACTAATTAATGTGAAAAATCAAAGGCAAACTGTGCTAGACACTCAAGAAAATTAAACTGAATTGATTTTTCAAGTGGATTAAGGTAAGTCACATTATGCTTCTTTGGACTGTTTTTAGCAGAATTAAAATGACCATGGCTCAGTTTCGTTCTCCTTAAATGAATGAAAGTAAACTGAATCCCTTGTAAGAGCCTCCTACCCAGGAATTTAATCCATAAACATTTATTTAATTTTGATTTTCTTTCTTAAGTGTCCTGATGAGCCTGAGCCGATACCTGAGGCTGTCTCTGCAGGAGACAGAGACCTCTGGAAGGTGCTGCAGTGCTGCTGACAGAGGTGTGTGCCCAAGAGAGTTGAGAGGTATTTCACTTTGCATCTCCAGAGCATCTCTCACCAACCTCCCCCTAAAATTCAGGGCAGTAAAAAACCACACCCAACCCAGGGCCTACACCTGAGGAAATCCCTCGATGTCTTTGCCTGGGGCAGAGGTGGGATGGGTGGGGAGTCCAGTTGCAAACAGCATCGCGTTGATGCCACAGGAATAAAAGGAGAGGAGCAGGGATTGCAGCCCAGCAGCAGGGCTGTGGTAGCTGGCACTCAGCGTGGGCACTGGGACAGCTGGGCCCTGGCTGTGCAGGAACAGCTCCTGGTGTTGTCCAGAGGGTGAGAAATTGCTGGCCAGCACTGCAGAGGTTCCATCCAAAGGGAGGATTTGGTGAGATGTGGGGTCTGATTCCAGCTTCGCTCTGGGCAGCCTCACATCAGCCTCACTTCACTCTGGGGAACAGCCCAGGGCTCGGAG
Organism: Chloebia gouldiae; assembly: GCA_003676055.1. Taxonomy (NCBI): domain Eukaryota; kingdom Metazoa; phylum Chordata; class Aves; order Passeriformes; family Passeridae; genus Chloebia; species Chloebia gouldiae. The sequence continues at coordinate 6,619,570 of QUSF01000033.1, read as the reverse complement.
TGCTCTGCCCTGCACCCCTGCATCCTCCTCATGCCTCAGGGTTTAGCTTTTCTATTTTTCACACTCTGTGCTGCTTTAGTGTGAGGCTCTGAGCTTCACATGAGGGGATGCTGAGCTCTCTGCACAGAGCAGAGACAAAACAATTCCTGCTCCAGCTGGGCACCAAGGACAAATGATCCAAACCTCAGGCCCAAGAGCATAGACGATGTGGAATGAAGAGAGAAAAAAAAAGGATGGGACTGCCTGGGCTGAAGCTGGAATGGGACAATGAACTCCAAGGTGCCAATGGAGCAGAACTTACAAAAGTGAGAGACCTTGTGTTCATTTTGGGACCATTTTGGGTCATTTGGGTGCAGCCCTGGCTGGGCTCTGGTGCTGCCCGAGGTGGATCCATGGAGGAGATCCTTTGAATAAACCCTTAGTTTGTTTTTTAATTCTGTCCAGCCCCTGCCCTGGGTCAGCCTGCACAACCACACGCAGGGATGGGGGCTGAGAGCAGAAGGGTGTTCCTGATGCCAGGATGTGCAGGTGGCATCTGCTTCATCCAGCTCAGGGCTGTGCCCAGCTGGGATCAGCCACGCTCTCGTGCCGCCTACAGGCATTAGGGATGCCTTGCATGGCTGCCTCAACTCTCATTTAAATCAGAAATTATTCCTGCGTGAAACTGGGAGAGGTCACTTCAGCATCCTAAACACACCACGAGATTAGTGCTGAGTCCCATCTCTGCTGATATTTGGGGTGCAAAGCACTTTCCAACACTGATCCCAGGCAGCACAAGCCCTTCTCTTCATTACTGGTATCCAGGAGTTTTCCTTTTGCTGAGGAAAATGGGCTGATATTTATACCCTGCTGGGATTTATGAGGCTCAGCCACATTAACTGTGTGGATACAAACTCAGACAGTTTTTATCTTGCTGAGATTTTTACTGGAGACTTCAAAGGAGCCGGGATAGGGACACCGATAAAGCTCAGGCTTTCCACATACTAAATCACACTTGGCTGACTGCTGCTGTTTATCATTGTGAAGAAAAACCAGCTCAAAGTCAAAGTGGGGAAGCAAAAACCTCGGTCTTTCTTGCCCTCTGCTCTAAGGTGGCATTGGAGACCCAGCATCCCTCTTGGCACAGGGAATTCCTCCCCTCTGCCTTTGATCATCCCACAACCTGCTAACGCCTCGCCACAACCTGTCACTAAAGAGGGGCAAGGAACAGCTCTGAAAACGTCCTGCAATCACCACGGCTTTCCCATTCCCTGTCAAGATGAGACCTGGAATTATTCAGCAGGAGATAAAGCAGAGTTAGCTCCCAGCCTGACCCTGGTCTTGGGGGACTCACCAGGATGCTGAGTTCATGCATCTTGTCTGGAGTGAGATGGGCTGAGAGTTTGGACTTTGTTGCTCACACTGCAGGTTCATGCCCTCTTTATCTGGCTGTTTCTCATTCTCTCCGGGCCTGACAAGAAAGCCCCTCCTGGATTTGAAACACGTTCTCCAGGGAAGTTTTATCAGGACTTCTGGAAAGTTCCACTTTTAGCAAATTAAAGACAAAAAAGATCCATCAATTTGCTGGCCTGTTGTGCTTGCTGTCACAGCAGCCAGTGTGATGCTGCAAATCCAAACCTTACCATGCAGAAAGGAAAAGCTGTACTGGTGAGCTGTGGTGGGTTCCAGCCTGGCTCATGTGCAATTTTCTGGGATTTGCTTTTTCCACTTGGTGACAGCACTGAGCTGTTTATAAGCAAGATAAGCCCTCAGATGCAGCTTTGCAAAAAAACAAGTAAAACCAGGTATCAGAGTCCACAGCTCAGCTGGTTAGAGACAGTTTGTCCTTCAGCCAAACACTGGGAACAGCATCCACCTGGAGGAATTCCTGAGTTCACAGCACTCCTAGCCACGAAATAAACAGAAAGATCCCCCTGGTTTGGCTATGATGTTGTGTCAGAGGCATCTTCAGGTGAGTATGGCACACTGCAGCTGCAGCAGTAGGGAAAAAACTTTTTTTTAATAAGCAAACTCAGGTAATGCACCTTGTACGAATGTAAATATTGCCATCCATGAGTTTAAAAACTGCTGGAAGAGGAGTGTGAACAGTGGGGGCATTTTTTTCTCCTTTCTAACCTCATATGTGTGGTAGGAATCACCAGGGAATGGTGGATGAAAAATACCAAAATGGGAAGAAATAATTGCCCTTTCCTATTATTTTTTGCTGTCATGATGTTTGGCAAAAGTTCCTTTTGGCAGAAATTTGGTTTTCAAGCAGTTTTAAAGCAGAGTTCATTCCAACTTTGCAAAACAGTGATTTTACCAGAGCTGGTTTTCACCCATTGCTCAGAGCAAAGTTGAGTACTGGGCTGGTGGAATGCCCTGACCTGCTCTGCCTCCAGACAGCCTGTGCCTGGCTACAGCCCCAGCAGAATCTGAGGGACAGTGTGAGATTTGGCTTCATAATCACACTTAACACCTCTTTTTGATTTTATAAAGCTGGGTTGATTGTGGCTGAAAGCAAGAAGCAGATGATTTTAACTGCAGAAGTAAGTTATGCCCCATTCAGAGGTCACTTTTCAGTGACCTCAGTTTATTTTCTGAATAAACTGTTGGGGAAAAAATTCTCTCTCCTTTTCAAAATCCAAGTCCTTCCACTGCCCAGGGTACCTCAAATTGATCCCATCTCAAACCACCAACCCATCCTAAGCAGGGGTGTGCTACCAAGGAACTTCTCCAGCAATCATTTCTTCTTTCAGAAAGCCAAAGCCAAGCAAAACCAGTTTTTCTGCAAGCTCATGCAGCTCGGGAAGAGAGAACATGCTGATAAGCATCTTGGATGGCTGCAGGATAAATTTATGTCTGATCTGTTCCCTAATACAAAATGTTTTGGTTGTTTTCTCTCCTCAGCAATTGTACATGAAAATCAAAGTTAACGACATGAGGATTAAATACCCCCAGGATGAGGAAATAAACCTTGACTTCTGGCAAGATTTGAGAGGTTTTGTACAAATTAAAGTCATGTGAACAGCAGTGTAAATGCTTCAGCATGAGATTTCCCACAGCACGTTGTACCTTAAAGCACATTTTACCTGTGAGGACAGCATTTGCTGGGCTCCATCCTGTGATGTGACATGACAGAGCCCTGAAGCCAGCAGGTGTCCCAGAACAGTGTCAGGAGGATTTACCAGGCTGGAACAAGGGACCAGCACTCTCACATGGGGCAGGAGCCCCACTGGGTGACCACTGCCATAGGGACAAAACCAGTCAGGACACGGGGCAGGTCCACTCCACCCCTGAATGTTCTTTGGGACGTGCAAAGCCTGAGTTTGGGTCACTCCTGGTGCTCCAGAGCAGCAAGGTGAATGCTGGAGGGGTGATAAAGGGTGATAAAATGGTAACAGCCCTGCAGGCTGAAAGCTGGGCTCCTGTCACAACAGAGAAACACAAGGAAATGAAAAAAAATTTAAAGCACCAGGGAGGGAAATGTGCTGGGGCAGGGCTAAGGGCAGGCAGTGCCCTGCCAGCTCCACAGGCTGCACTGTGCCCCTCATGTGCAGCATCAGGAGATGAAGGAAGAGGCTGGTATCTGAATATGGCAAGAAACAGCCCCGTTTTTCCCATATCCACATTTCCCACCCCACTGTGCTACAGGTTTTCACACACTAGATGTCAGCAGAAGAATAAAAATCACTGTGGTGCTCCAGCTTAAACCTGGCAGGGATTTCCATCGGGCCACTAAAACTCACAACCTGACACCAATAAATCTATTTACTGCAGCAATAACCAGACTGGGCAATGGGTGGCAGGGGAAACCCACCCAGGGGAGACTTGGTGTCTGTAAATCCTGGAGAAAGCCACAACCCTGGGCTGACTCGTCTGCCTCAGCAGAATCCTGAGACACTCAGGGACACCAGAAGAGCATTTCTTTTGCACACACATTTTCGGTGGTGGGGGATCTGCTGCTGGACCAGGGCCCAGCATTTCTGGCAGAGCTGATTTAACCACCCAGCTCTGCTCCCCAGCTTCTCCTGCAGACACCTTTGAAGATGGGGACTATGAAGAAGCCCTGCAGGTATGACCTGCCCCTTGCTCCACTGGCAAAACAACAAGCCACAGTGTAAAACACCTTTGTGTACCAGGAGGAACAGTCCTGTGCTATCAGCTTTGGTCTCTTTATGGTTTATGCAGCAATAAACTCAGCAGCAGAGGGGACTGAATCAGTGTAACCTGCCACCCCACAGGGTGAGCTGGGCTCTCACCCTCTCCCAGCAGCTTTTACCCACTTTTGGACAGGACTGAGAGCTGGGAGATTTGAGGTCCTGTGCTGGCCTCTTTGTACAAGAGCAGGAGAATGGATCACTGCACCTTGGGAAACCCACCCACCCCAAAAATTTGCCTCTATAGACTCAGCTGTTCTCTTGACCTGGGGCCACCTGCCTGGTCTGGGCAGAGAGCACCTTAGAGCACATCCAGAACATCCATGTGGGATTCCCAAACCCAGAGCTGGGATACAGCCCAGGGTTCCCCTTCAAGGTACACCGGTGTACAATGCCCAAGGCTTTGGGGCATTCAAAGTTTTCCTTCCAAACCCCACTCTTACCTTTAGCAGCTGAACCAGCCAAAATGCCTTTGCACATAGGCTAGATGCAGCTTTTGGAAGACATCATGGGTCACTACTTGCCCCCAGATTCTTCTTCCTGGCTATGCCCTGGAGATGGATGGGCTCTCAGGGCTCTCCCAGGCAAATTGGTCTCCCCTTTCCCAGGGTCTCGGATTTCAGAGCCTCCCCATCCCAGCCCAAGGTGTCTCCCCGTGCGCTGACCCTGCAGGACACAGTTCAAAGCCTCCAACAGGAAAAACAGGAAAATCCTCCCTGGCTCTCTCCGTTGACACAGTTTCGGTCTGGTTCTTGGTGTCAAAGGAGGCATTCAGCTCCACCTCGGCCCCAGGGCCCCGTGTGCTGCTTGGTCCCTCCCTGGAGGGAGGACACCACGGTGGGCAGCCCCCAACAGGTGCCATAAATTCCTGCCAGAGAAGTTTTGGGGCTACCAACCCCCTGCCCTGCTCCAGGAGGCAAATTCCACGTTTAATTGAGGCACGAAGAGGGAAATCTCTGCTCCCTTCTGTGACAGGTCAAGGCACTGGAGCCTTTAAGCATCTCCCAGCTGGAGGGAGCAGCAAGAAACCACGGGAGAGGCTGCAGGGTGTGAGAGGAAATTCTTCTGCTGGGTTTGCAGCCAGGAGATGGCGACTCAGTGGGATCAGTGGGAAACACTCGAGTCTCCAGTGGCAGCTGGCCTCCAGCCCTGCTGTGTTGCAGAAAGGGGAGCACAGGAGCTCGGGCACACACATGGAGAGCAGTCCCAGTGCCACCAGCTCCTGAGCTCTGGAGGAGCTCAGCTGCAGGATCCTTCCCTCTGTTCCATGCAGGTGCTGCAGTTAGGGACACACTCAGAAACTCCTCCTGTGAGAGGTTTGTCACCCTCCAGAGCACCAAGAGTGCTCCCATCTCACCTCCTGACTTCCCCACTGACAGCACTCACCCTCTTTATCCCCCCTGCCCAGCCCTAGCCTCAGGCCAAGAGGTGGGGAGCAGCTTTCAGTGGCTTAAGGAGGCTGCATTTCCTGCTGAGCAGGTTCATGGCTCTGCTCATCCGTGGGGTTTTGGCTCCTGCACACAGCAGTGCCCAGGGAAGGGACACAGCCTGTGTGTCACCCCTGGGACACGTGGAAGGGTGACACACTGGCCAAGTCAGGAGCTGGAAGCAGGCCCAGAGGACACAGGTCTGAGCACCCCTGTGAGCCTGGGCTCACACAACGCTATCACTCCAGTGCTGCCATCCCATAAAAAGGTGCCCCAGTGATAAATCACTGATCCCTTGGAGATCAGGGGCTGTGCCAGCCCCACCAGGGACACAGGGGATGAGCAACACCGCCCAGAACCCTGCTGGGGCTCCTCAAACCAAGGCCTTATCCTCCACAGCCTGCTCTAAATGCTGTTTGAACACCCTCATGGAGATCCCAGCTCCACTTCCAACCCTTCACCTACAGATTTCCTACAGCTGTTTCACACATGACTTCAGGAAGCAGCTCCAGCCTGGTCTGTGCTCACCAGAGGGAGATGTTTGGGACTGGGAGGCAGCCCATCTGCAGAGCAGGGCTTGCCTTTGAAGAGCCACCCTCTGACTTTTGGCTTCTCAAAAATGCAACCACAGAAAAGAATTTTTCTCCCCAGGCCTCATCTGGCAGGGTCCTTGCTCTGAGGTCTCAGCTTCCAGCATAAAAGCAAGAAATTCTTCCAGATCTAATGCTGTGACTGCCAGGGTTAGATGTAGCACAGAGTAGGGTCCCCTCTGGGTCTGTTTGACATCACTCATCTCCCCACATGGCACCAGTCCCACCTCCAGACATTGCCCTGACTGCAGCTGCAGAAGATGCTCCAGCTCTCCGATGCCTTTTGCATCCACCAGCTCTTTCCCACATCTTCTTCCCACTCCTCACCCTGCAGTTTGCTGGGTCTGTCACCAATTCATCAGCATCACACATGGATGGAGATTTCCTGTGGGTCACTCACATCCCGTTGCTGCCTCATGCTCAGTCTCCCTGCCCCAGCACACCCAGTCCCAGCACTCAACTGCATCCATCCTTCAAAAACCATTTTCCCAGAGTGGATCCACTGGGACCTCCTGGAATTCACCACACACTGACGAGGCCAGTGCATCCACGGGTCAGCTGATCTGTTGAATTCATGACCAGACTAAGAGTGCCCAAGTCACACCCAGGCTAACAAGATAAACAACATCCCTGTGCTGTACCAGCACCTGAGGCAGCTGGCATCTCCCTCCTGGGGGGGAGGAAGCAGCACAACACATGCACTGCAGCTTTTTCTCCAGTGCTGATGGCACACAGAGCCATGGAGCATCTCCCAAGCCTAAGTCAGAGCAATGCTGCCATAAATATAAATAAATTCTGCTTGGACCCCTTCAAACAGCCTCTTGCAGATCACAGCATTGGGGAAAGCAAGGACACGTTGATCCCACTACACAGTCATGCAGGAGAAGTCAGAAGAGGGTCCTGCAGCCCCTTCAACCCCCCTGCCCTGCTGAGAGCTGCTCTCTGCAGCAGTTGGGGTGATAATGTTGTTGAAACAACCCTTTCCCATTCCTCCCCCCAACCATGGGGTGATGCAGCACTGGCTTCATGGCTTAATGTGAACCAGCTTTGGTAAATGTAATGAAATCGTAAAAAAAGGGGAAATTTCAGCACAAAAGAACTGAAGTCTCTCATGCACCTGTACTTTCCCTTTGGCTAAATTGATGTGAATGGTGGATAGACCCTGATTCTCATGGGAACCCATCCACTTGCTATTTATCTACAATGCAATAAAAATAATATTAAAAATAGTCTGTGGAGTAGAAAGGGCAGGAAAAAATATCAACAGCTGATGCTGTTCTTCTGCCTTGTCTGAAATCCAATAGCTGAGCTCTGGGAACAGGCATGCCCATGCAATTACAGCTCAGTCACTTCCAGACCTTGTCTTTAACAGAAACTGGGATGAAATTATCCTTCTAGAGGACTGAAATGTTTTTATGAGGTTATTGAAGCAGCAGGTATGGCTCTGCCACCTCACCCTGGGACCACAGCCCACAGCTCTGTTCCACCCTGCTGTACTGGGGAGCACAGATGAAAATATCAACACCTACAAGGCATTAAGGCATTGTGTTAAAAGGCAGTATTGTAAAAACCTAAATGCTGCAGGAAAGCCTAATTTCGTAACATTCAAACCTCTCCAAAGTGCATAAAAGAGGGAAAGGTGCCAAAAAGTGCTGAACCCAAGTGCCAGGGGGACAGGGCAGTGCTGGAGCTCCAGTCATGCCCCCAGACAGGCTGTGCTCTTCAACACAGACATGTCTGGGGTGGTTTGCTGGAGAAGTTTTGAATTAAGACTGCTGGGGAGCAAAGCAGCAGGCTTGGGAATCTCTGCAAACCAGAAGTGGAGAGGGGTAGAGGTGCTAGTTCCTCCTTGCACTGAGCCTTGGACTACACTGGGCACTGCCTGGCTGGGCAGCACCTTTGCTGTTACAAAGTGAAGTTTTTCAGTCATCATTCACTTTTACTCCTTTTTACGAGTTTTAGTAACACTCCCATAAACAGGTTTTTAAAGCAATCCATTTTCTCTGACACACTGCATGTTAAAGATTAGCAGAGGCTTTTTATTGCAGGTAATAAACAACTCTGATGTCAAATATTTTAACAAGCCAAGTGCTTCATGGGAAAAGCCCAAGGGGGTCCAAATGCACTTCTGCTCTGCAGCAGTCAGGGAGAGGGTGAAGACACCAAGATTTTTCTGGGAAAATTCCTTAGATTTTATCTAATTTTTGGAAAATAACTAAATGGCTCCAACCACACTGCTGAACTCAAGAGCTTCCCAGCCAGGCATTTCCTGCACTCCATGCAGAGCTAGCTGTTCCCCCCTCAGCATCTTCATGGATTTGTTCAAGGGAGACTCTACCTTAAGAAAAGAGTAGATTTAGGGTTATCTTTGGTGAGCTGCAGTTTATCCTCTCCAACACATCCGCCCAGAGCTGCCTGCAGCCATGGTCTGCTATGCACACCACAGGGATGAGCCCACAAGGGGGTTTTCTATCCCAGGTGGTGCTGCTGGCTGGAGGCATCGCATCCAGAATTCACAGAATTCACAGAATGACTGGGGTGGAAGAGACCTCAAAGATCATTGAGTCCAACCCAGCCCCAACACCTCAGCTAAACCCTGGCACCCAGTGCCACATCCAGTCTGTTTTAAACACACCCAGGGATGGGGACTGCACCACCTCCCCGGGCAGCCATTCCAGAACTTTATCACCTTTCTGGACAAAACTTCTTCCTAATATCCAACCTGAATTTCCCTTAGTGCAGCTTGAGGCTGTGTGCTCTGGTTCTGTCAGTGCTGCCTGGAGAAAGAGCCCAACCCCAGCTGAGCACAGGCACCTTTCAGGAGCTGTAGAGAGTGGTAAGGTCACCCCTGAGTCTCCTTTTCTCCAGGCTATCCCTTGGCTGCAGCCAGGGAGGAGGAGGAGGAGGTGGTGAAGGCCAGCACATCATCACACCACCCTCCCAACCCACAGCAGAGAAAGTGTCATTTGCCAGGCATGGGGTGACACCTGTGCCAATGAGCCCCTGCTGCTGTTTGGCCAGAGCATGTCAGGTTCCTGATCAGGAGAGCTGGGAGAAGCAGGGCTTGGCAGCTCTGCTTTCCTGCACAGCCCCAATTCCTGATGGGTACCACGAGCATCCCCCACTGCTGAGCATCCCTTTGGATTTAGTGAGGATAAAAACAGCCAGCAGCCATCCCAAAAGCACTCGGGATGGGCTGTCCACCCACACACAGGATTGAATTTCCACCCCTCAGCTCACGTTCAGAGGGGGCTGCGGCCTGAGAAACCAGCAAGAGTCGCACACACACGAAATCAGCCCACGCAGTCACTGCAGCAGCTGCCAGATTTATCTCTGCCCACAGAGCAGAGAGGGAAGAGCCTCGTGCTGTTCTCCAGGAGCCCAAACACTTTTTCCTGTTCCCTTTCCCCTCCCTTCCCTGCTGGCCCGGAGCAGGAGGGCTCGCGGATGCAGAAGATGCTGCAGCTCTCCAGAGGAGCCCTGCAGAGCAGGAGATGTGTCTGCAAGCCACACGTGCTTTTTAGGAGGTTTTAGGAGGTTATTGAAGCAGCAGGTATGGCTGGATTCAATGGTTATTGAAGCAGCAGGTATGGCTCTGCCATCTCACTCTGGGACCGCAGCCCACGGCTCTGTTCCACCCTCCCGTCGGTGAAAATATCAAAACCTACCAGGCATTAAGGCGTTGTGTTAAAACATTGTGTTATAAAAACCTAAATGATGCAGGAAAGCCTAATTTTGTAACATTCAGACCTCTCCAAACTACATAAAAGTTTGCAAAGCCATGGGACCATAGAGTCAGTGAGGCTGGAAAAGACCTCTAAGGTCATCAGCCCAGAGCCTGCAGAAGCCCCAGTGCAGCCCCACAGGACCCTCAGTGCCCTCCCTCCTCCTTCCAGCCCTGCTTCTTCACTTTCCCATGACTGGATTCCCCTGAAAACAGCAGAAAACACTCCTGCTGATGGTAATTAATCTGACAAGGAGTCAGGAGACACAGATTAAATGTCTCATATCACGGGGGATCGCAGATAATTGTGAAGATAGGCTGTGTTACAGAGCTGGCAGAGAGTCTGGGTGTGTATTTAGAGATCAGGGACAGGCAGGCAGCCTGTACCTTGGGATTCACCACAGCCTCAGAGCTGATTCCCCACCACTGCTGGAGCTCACACAAACACACCCCCACCCCGGCTTTGGTATGCAGGGCTCCCCATCCTTCTGGGGACTGCCACGGGGGACTGTGGGGACAGGGGCACATTCCTGGGGAGGGGAAAGGCATTTCTGAAAGCTTTTAGCCCTGGCCCACGCCCAGCAAGGTGAATGACCAGAGAGAGACAGAGTTATTCAGGTACTGACCTCCTACAGCAATGGTCCCCCCTAGTCCAGTTCCTCTTGCAGAGACCTCCAGGGTCTCCTCACTCAGCAGATGAAAGCACTTTCTTATGGCCTCTGGGAGCATCACTTATCTCTTTCCACAGATGAATCCAGGCACTGCCATAACTTCATACATTTTCTATAAAAATGCAGCCACAGCCCTGCACTGCTGCAGCCAACTTTCTTTGGGAACAAATCAGCAGCCACAATTTTCTCTGCCATCCAAGTCCCACATCACAGGTCTCTACAGATGGTTCTGATTAAGATGATTTCTCCCAGCACTTGAATAGTCCTGAAAATACCTCAAAGTTGTTTTGGTTAACACCTTTCATTAAGCCTTCAGCACCTGCTTCAAGCCAACCTGAGGGAACTTGGAAAAAATCTAAGGGCTGTGATAGCACAGCAAGGCTTCCAGCTTTCCAGGTTGATGCCAGGTAGGTGCTCTGAAGGTGGACATTGAAGACTTGGGCTGTTTGACCACCTGTTGAGAGCAACACAGTCTTAGAAATGGAAGAAACTGTCCTTGAAATAGGGCAGACTGCAGGTGATGCAGCATTTGCATAATGAACAGGAGCAGAATATGAGAATCAGCCCTCAAAAGAGCAGAAACCATCTCTGATCAGTTCTTCTAAGAGTAGATATATGAAGTAGATGCTTGGAAACCCATCTGCAACTCCACATCATCCTTTTAGGATAATCCATGCCAGCATCCACAACCACACAACCCACCCCCGGGTCCTGCACCACTGCTGCTTTGGCTGGGTCTTCCAGAGGACTTTCCTCTTTTCTCTGCAACATGAAAAGCTGAACTTGGATCTGAGATCAGAGTGGTTGTGCTTTAGCTGTGCAATCATTGGAATTGACTGAGGCCAACAGGCCCTGACAGCACAGATGTGTCTCTGAACAAACCAGCCTGGGCTGTGGCTCTGTCTGGGAGCACAGGGGAGGCTGTGGCTGCTTTGGGGTTTGGGATGGCTCCTCTCACCACAGCTCTTGTTTCCTGGGAATCAGCATGGGGAAAAGCTGACCTCACTGCAAATGCAGTCAGTGGCATCTGGAGCTCAAAATTACTCAGGGCATCTGCTGGTTGGCACTAGCTGGAGCAACCTATCCATTTTCTTTCTTCTCTGCCTTTCATATCTACATCTGCAAAAACCAGAAGTTTTCTCTCCCTAAGTTCTGAGATAGAGAGATCAGCCAAACTGAGACAGCAGTTCAGAGGTCAGTGCTGTGCTCTGGGGAGCGAGTCCTTCACGGGAGGGCTGGGGTTCAGCCTCTGGAGGCAGGAACCTGCAGAGCCTGATGGTGGCATTTCCCCAAGACATCTCCAAGATGATTTCTCTTCAGGAAGCAACTGTGCAGCTGCTGTCCCTCTTTCATCACCCTGACTCAACTCCTCTGCCTGCAAAGGAGAGACCATCCACCCCCACACTGCCCATCTGCAGCTGCCTGCCCAGTGCCCACAGCACCCCTGTCCCATCCCCACCTCTGGGAACAAGCTCCACTGGGAAAACACCCTCACAACTGCTGCCACCAACTTGCATAACTTTGATTCCAAAGCTGGGACAAACCAGGAGACCAGAAAACAAAACTGAACCAGCCTCACTCACATGTTCCCAGCAGGGTCTCAGTGAGGCAGAAAGGTTTGCTACTCTTTTTTTTTTTTTTTTTTTTTTTTTTTTAATTACAGAGAAAGCAGAGAACTTGACCAAGGGCGTGTAGAGCTCACAATGAGCCAGGGCAGTGGAGATGCTGTCCCACTCCTGGCCCTCTAGCATTACTTTCTCCTCTAAAACTCAGCACAGCAAAGAGGACAGGAAACTCCCAGAGAGAGCTGGAGATCCAGCATTGATCACAGCTGAGAGCTGAGCACAAAGCAGTTTCCTTCTCTGCATACAGACTTCACAGGTTCCTGCAAGATGCCACCAAAAATCAGAGTGAACTGCCTTCTCCTCATAGACAAATCCACCCCTGGTCCCTCCATCCTGACCGGGGCCAAGCAGGGATGGCACCAGGATCACCGAGCCAGTTGCTGTGCCCAGCATGCCCAGACACGAGCTGAGCAGCCACCTGGAATTTCCCCAGGAAACTTTTCCAGGCTGGCCAGTAGATGGGGATGGAAGAGCAGCCAAGGTCTGATCCATGGACAACCGTGTTCCTCCAGCCTGGCTGTGTCCTGATGGGTGTCAGGGCTCAGCGGGCACTGGTGCCTAGACAAGGATGGCATGACTTGGAAGCAGAGGGAACACCCCAGAGTTTAAGTGTTACCCCTAGGGCAGCCAGAGTAGGGATAAACCCTAAAATAACTCCACCAGACGTCCTTGGGGTCTGCCTGTCCCCGATAATCCAGGGTGGAGAGATCTGTCCTCACCATGGATGTCCCCATTGCCTGATGGGGAAATTAAAGAGCACCAGAGGGCAGATCCAGGTCCAGGTGCCTGCAGCACCACTGCAGTGAAACTATGACCAAGAGCAGCTCCTGGCAGGAAAGAGAGCCCTGAGAGTCCATCACATGCCCCTGCTTGTCTGTACCTGCACAGTGTAACCTCCTGAGAGCCCTCAACACCCAGCACCCAGGGCTTTGTTCAGCCAAGACACTGCATGGAAGGAAAACTTGGAAACCCCAGGAAGAACCCAGAGGCACAGAGAAAACTCCTGCAGCTCAAGCAGCTCTGCCATGTTCGGCTCTGCCAGGTCCAGGTGTGCTGGATTCCCCCTGGTTTGCCCCGTTCAGGATTTTCCCAGTGGATGATGATGGCTAATGAGTGAGCCAGCACAGCAAAGTGTGGGTTTCTGTGGGTTTCTGGTGCCTCTGGACACAGCACTGGTGCAGAAGGGTTTCCCCACTGGAGCTGGGCAGTCAGAGCCCAGAGCTGCCTGCTTTAACCCTCCAAAATAAAGAAACAGGAGCAAACAATGAGCCACACTCAGTGCCCTGAGCTTTGCCGTGTCAGGAGCCGTCATTATGTCGATGTGTAATTATACCATTAATTACTGACCATAAAGCTCTAAAGAAAACAGACCTGAAATGAATCTAGTGCTGGGGCAAAGTCCTGAGAGATAACTCTGTGGCTGCTAAGGTGATGGAGACTGAACTTCAATTTCTAAACCAAAATTAGCTTTGCAATTAGCTCGCCTTGTTGCCTAAATCCAACAAAAGACCTTCCTGCATTTAATACCAAGAAGGGATGTCTCTGAACTGCCATCAAACCACAGAGGCTTACAAAATCCAACTGGAGCAGAGCAGAGGGAGCAGAATCCCAAACGTCTCCTTGGGCTGAGCAAGGCTCTTGTTTGATTTTGGATTTGCTGCACACTCAATGTACATCTCCGAGCAAGCCACTTAATCTGACCCTGGCCCAAAGTTTAGCTGTCTGTCAAATGTTAGAAAAGAGCTTTGTCTCCCTCACAAGGACTCAGAGGTTTAATTACTGGCTGTGCCAAGATGCCCTTAGGTGGAAGCTGCAATGCAAATGTAAAGTATCATTATTAGAGCTTAGCAAATAACTCAAATGTTTTTTCTGCAGCAACTCCCTCAAAAAGAAATTAGATTCCTTTCTGGTGTGTTTGGGCGTCTTTCCAGGCTCTCTTGTTGTGACACTCATGAGCAAGTGGAGAACTAAGAATATGAAGGTAATTCACCAAAAGTCAATGCCCAGCTCCTAAACCTGAGCCCTTCACACGGAGCCTCGCTCCTGCCACAGCCCCTGTGTGTGCCCAGAGCTGGCACCAAGGGAGGCAGGGCATGGGGCTGAACCAGGCAGGGAGGGCCATCAGCTGCCTGTGGGCACATCCAGCCCATCCCAACAGCCCTGGGCCCCTTGGGGACATGCAGACATCAGCCACTGCCTCCAGTGCAGGTCTCTGGGGGTGGCTCCCAGCCTGGGCGCTCTCAGGGCCTTGCTGTGCCAGGGGAGCATCAAAGATGAGAGAAATAAGGGAGAGGGGCTTTGCTGAAAACGTTTTACACATCCCTATCAGCTCATGAGATGCAAATCCTGATGATTTGAGCCTTTTAGTGCTGATCTCTGACAAGTCTGGGACATAGATTTGCATCAGAAGTTCTTTGGGATGGTTGTTCTCTGGGGATGGGCAGTTGCTGTAAAGCTCCGGGAGTTTATGATGGTCTGCCTCATAAATCTCATATTTTGTCATAAAATGACAAAACCTGCCTGCCATGTTGCCCCCATGCACAGCTGCCCCTCACCCACCACAGCTTTCCTGGCCCCTGATTCCAGCACATGCTGTGACATTATTTATTCCATCTAATTAACTTCTCCTTCCCTCTGAGGCTGAGTTCTTCATGGCCAGGGCTGCCCAGCCTCTCCAGCCCACTGAGCTGCCAGCACAGTGCTTTGTTTCTGTGCTTGCCTCTCCCAACAGCCCCGTTTGCTCCAGTTCTCCCCAAAATCACCAGCAGTGCTGAGAGCAGCACCTCTGGAACCAGCCAGAGCTACAGCACAGCAAACTGAGCTCCTGTCCCACCGTGAACTCCTCTGAGGTTTCTTTGTTTGTGTTTTGCCTTGAAACAGCAACAATTAGGAAAACAGCAAGAGCTTTTATTTAATTTGTTTTTCCTCCTTGGCTGGGCGTTTCCTCCCCAGACATCACTCTGGCAAAGGTGCCTCAGCCTCCACATGGTTCTGCAGCTTCCAAAACATTCACTGCAGAGCAGAAACTCTGCTGAGGAGAGATAAACACGAGGTTTGTTCATCTGCAGCTCACAACTGCGGCTGAATCATCTGGGACTCCTTGGGTGTGATTTTTCAGCAGTACTGGCCTTCCATCCTCTTGCTGAGAGCTCTGCACCCCACTTTTCTCTTTGGTGTTCCCAGTGAGTACCTGGTCCTTTGCCTGCACCTGTCCTGATGTCTCTGTGGGCCATGCCTGCCCTCCCAGCTGAGCCACAGCTTCTACAAATCCCTCATGGCTGAGGCACGTGGTTTTTAAAAATCTGGATCTGCCATGCAGGCTGTGACAATATGAGAAATAAGAGAATTTGTAATTAAAGAAACCCATTGCAAATTATTTAACAGCACAAGTTGATGTCAAGGCCAAGGCTGTTAACAGTCTGAAGCCATTCAGCCAAGCCACACTCAAGCCATGACAAGTCAAAAAAAATAAAGTTAATAAAATATCCTTGAAGTGAAATGTAGGTCATGGTACTTGATCTGCATATTTACAAAAGCTGAGCCTAATCCAGCCAAACTTTCCAGAATAAAGATCTTGCTCATCTTTCATCCTGCCTATGCCTCCTCAGGGAGTATCAGTTTTCCTTCAGCAAACTTAGATGGGATTAGGAGTCACCTCAAAAGAGCAAGATCTGCGCAGGGTGGGGAGGTGATGTTGAGCTGTCCCTTGAAGCTGAGAGCTGCTGAGCTGGGGAAGCTCCTGGGCACACTCTGGGTGCATATTAGCAGCTTTCAGGCAGCCAAACTTCACACTCCCCTGCAGCACCTGCCAGTCCAGCATTAAATTCCATCTTCAGCTGATGCAGAAATTGTCCCTCTGCCTCCAGGGCCCAGCTCAATCTACCAGTCCAGCCTGGAGCCTCATGGCAAAACATTCTCTTGGCCACTCATTTATCCAGCACTGGTTAATGACACTTCTGCAGACAACTTAACCTTAAAGAGGGAGCTGGGGCTGTTCAGCCTGGAGAAAAGGAGACTCAGGGGTGACTTTATCACTCTCCACAACTCCTGAAAGGTGGCTGTGCTCAGCTGGGGTTGGGCTTTCTCCAGGAACTGACAGAACCAGAGGTCACAGCCTCGAGCTGCACCAAGGGAAATTCAGGTTGGATATTAGGAAGAAGTTTTTCATAGAAAGGTGATAAAGTTCTGGAATGGCTGCCCAGGGAGGTGGTGGAGTCACCATCCCTGGGTGTGTTTAAAACAGACTGGATGTGGCACTGGGTGCCAGGGTTTAGCTGAGGTGTTGGGGCTGGGCTGGACTCGATGATCTTTAAGGTCTCTTCCAACCTGGTCATTCTGTGAATTCTGTGAATCCCCCTCCCACCACCAACAGTGAAAATGAAGGTGAGGAGAAGGCCCAGGACTTCACAGCAGATGGATCCTGCAGGCTGGGGGTGGCATAGAGCAAACATGGCAATCCTTACAAGCGTGCTCAGGAGACAGCAGGGAGTTCATTTTCAGAGACAGAGAAAGAAGGGAAGTCAGCATGATAAAGCAAGTTTTACAACACTGTCTTTACGTTATCCAGTGTGTATACATGAAAAAGTAAAGCCCACATCACTAGTTAATAAATTTCTTTGCCTGTGACTCTTGTCAGCTTTTTTTGCTGCCAAGGCTGGCAGCACATTGAAAAATGAGCTCCTCTTCCATCAAGCTGCTCTGCTTGTGTTATCTTGGAGGTTTACTGGTGCTGGGAAGAAGCTGATATTACACTCAGGTGTCCTGTACTACACCTGGGCAGCACAAACCTCAAAGACCTGGAAAAATGTTTTGCCCCATGCATAAAAAAAGGTCCAGGTAAGGGCTGCCAGAAGGATTCAGCCTTTGGCTCTCCTCCTAGCTTTGAAATCCCTCCCTCATCATCCAGCATCCCTGTGTGAGTCACTGCCAGCATGCAGGATGATGAAAACAATCCTTCATCCCTCTGGCTGTGCCTTTGCTCTCTGGAGACAGCGGGTTGCATGCTGTCACCACAAAAATATGACAGTTTCTCTCTCTCCTGGCTGCAGAGAGAACCAAAGTGGACAAACACCACTGGGGCTCAGAGATCAGGAGGTGAATCCCAGATGATGAGCACACTCCATCCAGCAGGCTCAGCTGTGCTTGCAGCAGGAGGGTATCCATGGGCTTTCTGAATTTCTGCCCAGCAGTATGGCATCAAATCTATAATTTGCACTCTGATCTCTTCTGTGCCCTTCTCTTTGCTTCCATTCTCCATTTTAATATATTATCTATTTAAATATATCAAAGCATGAGCTTTAACCCCCTCCATGTGCTTCTAAGCCACACTCACCTCTTGGTGCCTGCTCAAGCCTGGGGCTGGCTCATTGCAGAACCAAACATCAGCTCACCACAGAGACAGGAGTCACAGGGTGCTGCAGAGAGGGAATCAGAATTCTCACCTCTCCACACACGGCCAGAGACTGTGGAGATCCAAAACCCCTGGGGCAGGAAGGAGTTTGGGGTGGTAGAACCATCCACCCAAGGCCACCCAGTGCCAGCTGGAGATGTGTCAGGCAGAACCTGGCTCCAGCCAGGGCCTTGTCCAGCCTGGGGACACTGCAGCCACCTCCTCCTCCTCCTCCTCAGAGATGGGGCTCAGAGGCTTGGAGAGCACTGCAAGGACAGGGAAGAGCAGCCACGGGCTGCAGCTCAGCCTCGCTGCCCAGCATCCTGCAGGGGTAAGCTGAGGCACACAAGGAGCTTCTCCACACTAAATGGGACTTTCAGCAGGCTCAAATCTGGCTTTATAGCCAGAAAGGAAAGCAGGGGTTTGTCTGTAGTTACACAAGAAGTTTGTGGAGAGGCAACAAGCCCAATTTTTCCAAGTCCTTGATTATCCCCCCAATAAGGGGATGCACAGCACTTCCTCTGGAAGCCACAGAGATTCTGGAGGTGGGAGGTGCCAGGTCTCTCCCTCTGAGGTCAAGGAAATGCCTCCCCCTGCTTTCCCACCTCTCCTGACAGAGCACAGGGAGCCGTGGGCAGGGGGCTGCCCCGCTGCACCCCAGGGCCCTGCAGAGCCCCATCCTGAGTCACAGAGAGCCCAGCCCCAGCACATTACAGCAGGATGAATCACTCACTGACCTCTGCCTTCCACAGTGCTCGGTTTCTAATTTTATGGGCTGTATCAGCAGGGTTATTGAATCCAGATGTCTGCAAAATGCAACTGCAGCGCACAGAAAGCCACAAGGAAAGGCGTTGGTGGCAAGGACCGGGGCATGTGCTTCATTTTTCATAAGCAAACCCTGCCTTGGGAGGGAGAGGAAGGCACCTCCTGTCCCCTCAGGGCTCTGCAGGAGCAAGGGATTTCCATAGGCTATCCCACATTTGCTAACTTGTCCTTGCACTCCCTTTTCCTGAAAGGATCTGTTCCCCCAGGCAGCAGAACAGTCAGGGCAGGCCCAGGTGGGTCCCAGCTGAGGAGCTCTGGGAGATGCTGCAGAAAAGTGGCTCCTGTGGAGCCTCTGCGCCTTGGCAAGGACACGGTGCTGCCATGGCATGAGCACTGGACTGGAGCAGAGCTTCAGCTTTCCCAAAGGGACCTCTCAGGCACAGATCCACCATGGCACAAGCCAGCCAGGGGCAGCAACACCTGACAGCTGCCTGTGATGGGCATCTGGTTTGCATAGAGCACAGCTGGCTCTGAGACAACACCACTGCCTTTGTTCCTCCGAGGGGAGAAGTAAAGAAAAGAGAAAAGAAATATTCAGACCTTACCTAAACATCAAAGAGAAGCCTGTGGAGTGACCTGCCTGCAGTGAGGCCAGAGGAGCCCACGGCACTGCCCGTACTGTGTGGGTGGCTCTGAGCATTGACACAACGTGGGATCAGAGGCACCAGGGGATGGAAATGATTATTTATTTATTTGATGTTTTAAAGATATTCCTGTCCCATGCCTTCCCTGCAGCTCTGACATGGCAGAGCCTCTCCAGGCTGGAGATTCCCAAAGCTGTGCACATCCCCTAAGGGATGGTGCCCAATAATCGCCTCCATCACCAGCAGCTTTCTGCAGCCCCTGATCCTTGGTATGACAATGAGCAAGGCTGTGGTCAGGACCCAAACAAACAGCAACAACCCAAATAACTGCATTTTGTGCTTGGCTCCATTCTACAGTGACTCCAAACAAATCATTGCCTGCCAGGTTTTAGTTCCCTGACATTGTGCACTGACATATCTTCACCTTCAGGAGAAGCACTGGCCCCCAGGTGGAAGATTTCTAGTGGTGACTTGCTTCCTGCCAGCTGAAAACTCCACAAACCCTTACTTGGCTCTTGCTCACTAGAGGTGCAAAACTGCTGACAGGAGATGAACAGTTTGGCTGTCTTGTCCACACCTTGGCCTCTGCTCCTCCTGAATAAGCCCCAAGAGAACATCTGCCTTCTTCAGAGGGGCCAGCACTGGTCCTCTGCAAGCTCATGGGAGGTGGAAGATAACACCAATGCTTCATTCAGAGCTTCTCCCTGGCATTGCTGGGATGTCTGTGGGGAATTTCTCTGCACCCACCTGCTCTCCTGCTGCTTTGGGGCTCAAACCAAGCTGAGACCTGGCTGGGAGAGGTCTCCTTTGCCTTTCCCCTGCAGCTTGCACGTCTCACAGCTCAGGACAGATGGAAGCTGTGCAGAGAAACAGAGAGCCAGGAGCACATGTGGGTTTTCTCATTTTCTCCTTTGTCACCTTGGAAAGAGTGAGGTATAATACATAAAGCAGAGAGACAGTAATAATGAAGCTGACCTTCACCGTGGTATTTCATCTGGCACTGCTGCTCTTAGGGCTGCTCCTGCCTCTCAGGAACCCAGAAATGAGCCTTTCAGAGCAGCCAGTGAATTTGGGCTGCTATCTCTCCTGTGCACAAGTCACACACAAACACCTTGAGAAGGCTCAGAAGACCTGCAGGGGATGAGTTTAACCTACAGATGGAATCAGTGCCAAGTTTCAGCCTAATGGGAATCACAACAGCTGACTTACAACACCCCCCCTTTAGAGTCAGGGTTTATGGGGAAGGAAGTTCTGCCAGATCCAGAAACTATAGCAACTGCTGTAATAAAATTGCATTTCAGCATAAAGCTATTTTTACAGCACATCACCACGTTTGTGGGATGGCAGTTCCCAGTGTTTTTCAGATGTCTGCTGCCAGAAGATTTAGTTGGATTACCAATTAGAGAGGGAGGGATCATATTGGGTTGTCAAATACACCCCTTTCCCCACAATGGGGAAAAATTATATCCTACAAGGTGATTCATCAGGTATTAAATTAATATCACACTTGATCTCAGCTGACTAAAAGGCCAGGCTTGCTGCAGGGCCCAAACCTGGTCACATTGAAGTCAGCACGACTTTTGCAACTGGCTTCAGTGAGGCAGCTGTGATCCAAGCCACAGCCAGCCTTGCCTGGGGCCTAGAAACCCAATCCACACTACTCACAATTCGAGCAGCAAAGAGTTACAACCTGTAATGGATTAAGGCTTATCTCAGCTCAGCCCAAACTGATGCAAATTTTACCACTCATTTGCATGGGGCCAAAATGCCAAACAAAGTTGGGCTTAATTCTGAGTGGCACCATTTCTTCCTGTTGTTCCAGTCCAGTGTTTGCCTCTTCCACAGCTCTTTGGTCTTTTCTGTCATAGGAAAATGCATTTCAGTGTTTATGAGGGTGGAAAAGGTGGTCTTATGAGCAGAAGAGAAGATTTACCAGGATCTAAACTTAAGTTTGCACCAGTGGACAGAGAAATTGGTCCTACAAGCTTCAGCACTGACAGCACAGAGGAGAAAAAACACCAAAAAGAAAATCAAATTCTGTTTCAAAGAGATACTGATATTGTACCTGAGATTACATTGAACTACTTCACAGAGAACTGTTTGTTCCTGATCACTCAATGCAAGGGGGATCCTGACATCTCTGTGAATATGACAGACTGGCATCCATAACTTAAAACAGGTTTCTTCTTTCTGGTAACCCCAAGATGCCTCAGCTCTGACCAGAAGCCTCCCCTGTACACCAAATGTCACATCCTGTATTTAATCCAGGCTTCAGTGATGGGAGAACCACCTGATTTACCCCATTCTTGGGCCAGTCTGTCTGCCAAAGTATCTTGCTATTAATCTGCACCTTCTTCCCACAATAAGCTTTTTTTTTTTCTTTTATTGAAGAGTTTGGACTTTACTGAAGAGTTTGGAGCCCTGTGGGGTGCTCTGTACCCACACACCAGAGTCCACAGGCACCACCTGATGCCAAGGGCTGAGGTTTTGCAGTTCTCTCTCTTCCAAACTCCTCTGAAGCTGTGGCCCACCCTGGAGCTGAACCTGCTCCTGTTTCCACTTCTGTTGGACTGACAGAAGGTAAAAACCCTGGGGAAATCAGAAGTGATCATCTACAAGAGAGAAACTCGGTGCTAACTTTTGGTTTCCCAAGAAATGCTGCCAATGCACGAGGCTTAAAGCGAGGGACAGATCACACCAAGAGTACATACACTGTGTAAGGCAAAAAAAGCTTGGTTTGGGGG
Source organism: Chloebia gouldiae (assembly GCA_003676055.1). Taxonomy (NCBI): domain Eukaryota; kingdom Metazoa; phylum Chordata; class Aves; order Passeriformes; family Passeridae; genus Chloebia; species Chloebia gouldiae. The sequence goes on along the minus strand of QUSF01000033.1, from coordinate 6,597,852 downwards.
GTTCATACCCACAAATAAGCAGCCTGAAGTGAACAAACCTGGCCAACACCCTTGTTACTGTGTGGAAAATACATATCCTGCTCAGCCTCTTCAATAATCCCATCACTGCCCTGCAGGGTTTAGGGCTGGTGAGGGAGAGCTGCCCTTTTGCTGAGTATTTACTGAGCCTTTTCTGTTGCAGCAGCCAAACAAATAGTGAAACTCTGTGGGTGTCTGGGTAGGGAATGACCCATGGGTGCCACAGAGACTGTGGGATTGGTGTGAGCTGTGCAGGAGGATTTGTTCATCTCGGCTCTCTGAGCCAGACCAAAGCAGCCCTCACCTTGTTTATCCACCCAGGGCGCCTGTGAAATGTGAAATGTGAGTGGGAGCTATTAAACACCCACTCAGGACAGGCAGGAATGACAACACCAGGTGCAGAGAGATGGAGAAATGGACAGGGAAAGAGTCAGCCTCGCTCCTGTGGGCAAATATTCCTCAGCTGATACCAGGAATTACGCTGAACAGCCCAAAGGGCAATGGCCAGTGCAGAACCAGATTAGGAGAACCCTAAATCTGTTCCTCCTGCCCCACTGGAGATGGTTGCTCTGGGGTGAGCTGGGAATTTGGGGTGGATGATAACCCCAATGGCAGCTGCATGGCTCGTGGGTATCCACCACCCAAATTGTGTTTCCTCCCTCAGCTTTGCCAGCACTCTCCCACTTCTCAGCACGAGCTGAAGATCAGACACTGTGTTGTGACAGGGTAACAGCACCCTCTGCACATTGGAGGGTGGGATAAAACCTGAGTGCTCCCAGAATTAGAGGCACCTTTCCAAAATGTCAGCCTTCACCCCAGTGCTGGTTTGCCTCCACGTAAAATGGGACTTTAAAAACTTGCTTGCTACCCAGGAGAGAATTCAAGTTTCATCAGGCAATCTTCAGGGATTCCTTTAAAAATAGCAAGTTTTATTCAGTGTTAGAGTGGAGGATGATATATCCATTTCTATGAAAGCTCTACACATAGAGATTTAGTTCACTTGAGAAGTGTATTCACACTTTACAAAGTGATCTGCTCACGTAAAACTGCAAAGTGAATGTCTGAGGGGTCGTCCCCAGCTCAGCTCTGAGTGACTGTGACAGCCCTGTCCTGGGTCACACCAGACAGGAACCTGCCTGCTTCAGGGAATTGGGCCTGTCCTTTGAAAACCCATGATGATCCAGCCTTTGACATGGCTCAGAAGGGAGGAGTATTTTTTCTGTTCTTTAACAGATTTGGAAGGGAGACAAGGAAAGGAGTAGTGAGTTACTCAAGGTCATGATGAGCACTGGGGTTATTTCACTGAGGTCTCCAGAGCCATCAGCCCCCCTGAGCCTGTTGTGTTGGCTGTTACCCCATCAGCCTCAGGGGTCAGTTTTTAGCAGGGGAAGAACAGATTGTGAACAACATTTACCCATGAAATAAAACTGGCATTGAGGAAGCTGGAGGGGGAAAAAACACCAACTGTGTAGAGAAGATAAAAAACACCTTCAGTGTCACCATAAATAAAATAAAGAGCACACCTCCATGGAATAAAGATATCCCTATGATTGACAAGCAATGCCCACCACCTCCCCTCAGCCACCACCTGTGCTTTTAAGTGCAGAACCTTTTTGTATCTCACCACTTTTGTCTGCTCTGTTTTTTTCCCCTTTTCCTCATTTTACACAGCAAGGAGCTGCACCCTGGCCTGGCTCATGGAGGAGCCCAAGGTGCCTCCCACTCCATCCCAGGAAAAACACCACAAGAACAAAGCTAAACCCATACAGGGAGCCACAGAGCTCCAGCCCAGCCTGTCCCCTCAGCCACAGCTCCTCACCCTTCCCTTTCTCTGCCACGAATTGCTTCACAGACACACAAGAGGCCAAAGCAGAGCTGGAATCTCTGTGTCCAACACCTGGGATCCACAGGGGATGGAGGCCCTGCCAAGAATTATTTTAACCTTCAATATTTCTGGCAGCAGAACCTCAGTCAAATGGTTCCTGCTGTTTTTTGGGGTTATGTCACTCTGCAACAAGTTGGTCCAGACTGAAGCTATCCACGTGCTCAAAGAGAGAAAGGTTTGTTTTCCATCTTAATGGACTTTCAGTAGCAGGGGAAAGGATGCCTGAAATAATAATCCTTAATAAACTCAATAGCTTCAAGAAGGAAAATCAGGCTAGACACAGCTCATGTCCAGTACAGATGCAGTGTAAATTTTTCTCCTCCAAACCACTCATCAGGCCAGTGCTTGGGGCACTTCCCTCCTGCATCCCAAGTCCTCCCTGCAGAGCCAGGTGGAAAGTTCTATCCAGGGACCTGTCCCTAAATTGGCATTTTCAGTGCAAGTTACTTGCAAAGAGTAGTTCTTTTCGGAAAAGTAGAAATGTAAATTAAAGATTTCAGTTGATGTGAACTATATTGGTTCCAGTTAACCATAAAATTTTAAAAAAGGAAATGGGGAGTTTTTAGAGAAATTGGGGAAATCTTAGGGAAGCAGCCACAATTAGGCAAGGGGAAGAGTGGCTGTTCACCATTTCTTGTGGTTTTCTGTGTGTTTATTGCTGCAGGTGGAGCTTCAGAGGAAATTCCTGCCCTGTTGGAGGACACTGGGAGCTGTACCTGGGTTAAGGAACCTCTCGTGGCTGCCATGGGAGCAAGGGGCAGATGCTGATGCACTGAGGTTACTTTTGAAAATTACTTATTAAAAATAATGTGAAAAGCAACAAGAGTGGCTTTTTCCATCCCATTATTTCAATCCAGCTGCTGACCTTGTCTCTGGGAAAATAATTATTCTTGACTTCGAAGTGGGGAGCTTTTTTGTGCCAAAGGCAAATGTCTATAGATTTATTCTATTTGGAAAAATCAAACGGCTGCAAGCCAAGCCATCCAGCTTATAAAACACAACCAACCCTCCAGGGATAATTTAAAACTGACCCTGCAGCACTGAAATTCCAGCCATAGATGATGCGAAACATAATTCACCATTTTCTTATCTCCTGGATGCTCCCATCAGTGTGGGCTTCAGGGACAAAGACCAGCCAGAGGAGACTGAAAGAAAGTAACAATACAAAAATAACTGAAAAGAAAAAAAATAAAGTCTCCAAAATAAGTTTGTGCTAATGAAGGCAAAAAGGCCTGGCAGGCCAGAAGGCAAAGTTTGTCATCCACACAGCCAAGAGTTGCAAAGGCAGCCACAGTCCATGCTTTTTCCATTGTGCTCTGCCAAAATAACCCACAGAATTCTCCTGGGATGAAACAACCCACTCTCTGCAGCTCGAGCAATCCAGGCTTAGATCCTGCTTCTGACTAACAAAACGGAGCTCTGGTGCTTGGTTCCTGCCATCAGGACCCCTCTGCTGGTGTTGGTGTCTCCAGCCCTCAAACCTCTAAGCACAGGGAAAGTTCCTTTGCATCTGTGAGATCTCCTACAGCCAGGGGACCTCCTGAACCAGGGTGAAGCAGCACCTGGTCCCACCACAGGTATCAGTGCTGGCTGTGAACCAGTTTGGCAAGGCAGGGAAAAAAAAAAAACCAAACTTTACTGGGTAAGAAGCTCTTGTGGAACAGAGAAGCTGGAGGAGATTTGCCCAGTTGTGTTTGCCACGAGCAGGAGCACCATGAGGAGTGTAGTGTTGGGGAAGAAGAGGGTTTAGACTGCCAGGATTGCTGTGTACTCCACCTTGCAACTCACTGCAACGGGGTTCTGCTCCAGTTCACCAGGATGTGGTGATTTCTCTGAAAAGCAACAGGTACAGGGCTCATCCAGAGCAAACAGAAGCAAGACTGATAATAAAAAACAAGACACATGCCAAGGCTTCAGTAAGAATAGAGTGATCATTCCTACAATATCAAACTCTGACAAGGGCATGTGATAAGACATCCAGACTGAGCCATCTCAGCATTCAGCAAATATCCTCTCCAGATTTGCAGCACACATAGCTCTACCTGTCAGGAGACCTGACACATCACATTTCAGATGAGCGTTTCAGTGTTTTTTAAGGAAAAGAAACTCCACCAGACCAAACCCCATCATCACCAGCTCCCTCTCACCCCTCTGTGTCACTCTCTGTCAGCCCCTGGGTGTGTGGGGGGCACTCACCCCTCAGGGATGCCAAATTCAACGAGGGAGAATTCTTCATTCCAAATTTCCAACTGGTTTTGGTCTCCAGCCTCCCATACAGCAGAGATTGGAGTGCTTTTGGTACTTCCCAGCTGTAGACACCGGGGAGGAGTCACGAGCATCATCTTGCAGCACTTTAGAGTGGATGAATTACCCCATGTGCTGCATGCAAAACACGAGCAGCTGAGATCACCTCTTTGCTAATCCCCCTCTTTCACCCACAAGCCCCTCACAGATGTCAGAGCATGCTTTGGTTTCACTGAGCACTCACACTAGGAAATTTTGAGGGACTGAGCTTGTGACTCAAAGAGTTTTGCCAAGTAAAATATTGGCCTGCAACAATGTCCTAACAATACAAAGTAGTTGACACCATAAAATAAACAATTGCATAAGGAGAGCACAGCAAAAGGGTATTTGGAACCACCAAGGATCTTGTGGAGGTATTGCTGAGCCAGACTGGAGTTAGCAAAAGCTTTTTTATGACAAAAACAAGTGTCAATCTTTCCAACACCCCAGTCCCCATGTAGAAAATTCATCTCTGCCTAGAACTGGCCACGTTGCTGCCTTCTTCCTTCAAGTTTCATAACTTTTATAGTGTGCAGAAATAATAGAAGCAGTGAAAACAGACTGGGACAGAGTATTCATAAAAGAGTGAATGTACTTATGGTTACACACTCCACACTTAGATATACAGCTACAGATTAAAATGGCAAAAAGAGAACTAGAGGCTGCCATGTTCCTGTAATATAATCACAAGAAAAATGCTCTAATTCCAAGCAGAAAATCTTTGAAAGAATCAGCTGGGCTCAATTAGTAGCAGCAGTGGAACTGCTTCCCCATCATGCTGAGAATATCAGCAGAGAGCAAAGAAGAAAAAGGAAAAAAAAAAGAGAAAATTATCATTGTTAATTGTCAACAGAACCAGAAAAGCCCTTACCAGGTAGAATTTCATTGTCTCCAGTGTCTGTCCTTGCTGCCACTATGAAGGGTGCTAAACTGCTCATAGTCAACAGCATCAAGCACACCTGGAAGCCTCCCTTAGTGAGCAGAAGGACACAAAAATCCTCAGAGCACATAACCAGCTGCTTGCCCTAATCACAATTTCCATGCAAGAAATTATTTGCACTTTATTTTCAGCTCAGATTTTAGGTCCATCTAGCAGTATCCTACTCTGTCAGAAGCTTCAGGGCAGTGTGGGGATCTCACAGCCACTGGCTGGTGGCAATATCTGCTCATTATGTTGATCTCGGTCTCAGGCTGAGCTTGTTGCTAGAGCTGGACTAAAGCCCTGCACTAAAACACCTTTTTGGAAGCCATCACTGTGGACTAGGACAGCTTAAATGGGGTTCCTCTGCCTTCAACAGGGTGTGTACAAATGAGAAATCTAAACCAGTCGCCCTGAGCACTGGTGAAGTCCATGATGACAAGCAGTCACCCCAGAGGATGAGCCCCAAATCTGTCTTAGGATGAAGCACTTCCCAGGAAGAAGTCACTCTATTTGTGCCTATTTTTTTCTCATTACAAAGAAAATAACTTAGCCTTGGCTGTCTTGTAGGTTTGGTGCAATGACTCCCACTATCAATATCATACGAAAGGCTGGTGCCTCCTTGGATCCTGTATTATTCCAGCCTAAGCACTATTCCCTCTCCTGAGGAGAAGGAGCTTGATAAGGAGCAGAGGAAGGAGCACAGCACCGTGCTGCCAGGCCACATGAACCTCCCAAAAATTCCCATTCCCTCCTGAGAAGCTGCCCAGAACACTGCTCCCCGTTCCCACGCCTCCACTGAGCACATCTTCAACACCCTGCTCAGCAGAGCAAAGCCTGGACGTGGTTTTAGAAGCCTTTCTTTGCCAAGAGAGGGATATTTCTGTGACCTTTCTCACCATTTCCTATAGCACTCTCATCTTAATTTAAAATGTCATGCCCTGCAGCTTCTCCATTAAATTTTAAAAACACCCAACACACAAATAAACAAACAGAGCGGATGAGTTTTTCTATTAGCCCCAGAAATAACACACAGGGTAGTTTCCTGGGGATTTCTGCATTGTGGTTGGATTCTCTGGTGCCTGATAAAGGATGTGCTGTGATTGAAAATCCTTCTGTGGTTGGAGCATTTATAGCATCCCCCTATGTGCATTCTCTGCAGTCTGCTGAGGGTTGAGCTTAGATATCAACATTCTCACCGTGACTATTATTAGAAGTGCTTTTTTTCTTTTGAGCTGCATATTTCACTCAATTTTAGAGTTTCATAAACTACAACAACACTATCAAAATGTTGGTTTTTTTTGCTGAAATTTGGGGCTCAAAAAGCAGCATGTAGGAGTGAATGTGGATGGATTAATAATCACATGCAAACACACAGCCCCACATGAGCACAGCATCCTTTCCTCCTTAGGGAACTAGGATTTAAATAAAATTAAAACACTGTTTAGAATTTGAAAATCTGCCATGACAGGCTACATAATTTCCTATTTTTAGTTAACTTTTGTGGAGAAACAAACTCTCTTGTGATCATGTCCTGCAAGCCTCTCTGCAGCCCCAGAAGGGTTTGTGTTCAGCTGGCTGGGATCAGCAAGACAAGGGTGTAAGTCTTCCAGGAAAAGTCACCACATGTTTTTGGAAAATCAACACCTGGGTAAAAGGAAGAATCCTGACAATGCAGGAAAGGCAGAAAAAAACTTCTGGGTTTGGGTGGTATTATGTAACTGGACAGAAAAGTCCTCATTGCTGACTTGGAGTGATCAGTTATTGGCTTAAAAGTGAAAATAATCGAGGTGTCACTTCTTAATTGGATATTTTAGCCTTAAAAGGCCTTGTAAAGAAAGATTGTTAGCCATTTTGTGCCTTGTTACTGAAATACTGCAGAACTCAATCCTGACCTTGGTAGAGCTAGAAAACAGAAGCTGATGAGGGCAGGTGTGGAGTTCAGCAGTGTGTGTCCAGATCTTCCTCACTTGACCAGCACTGCACTTCTTGCCCTGCACCATCAAGACCTGGCATCCCAGACAGGTGAAAATGTAATTTCAAGAGGCTTCTCTGAGGCCACAGGATAGCGTGGAAGTGGCAGGTGCTGAGCTGTTTGCTTTCACTGGCTCTGGAGCAGTCACTCTTTGCATGTTTGGTGCAAGCAGGAGAGGCACACATGAATCACTGTGCCTAAAAGAAGCTGACACTTAGGAGGGCCATAGCAAAAACAATGACAATTTCTCCCTTTCTGAGCTGAGCAGATGTTTAAAACTATGTCAGCGACCTCCAAACCATAAACATTTCTCAGAGACTTCTAGATGTGGCTTGCAAAAGAAGAGTCCGATGTAAAGCAGAGGTCCTTGCTAAGCCAGCCCCCTTCCAGCAGTGGGAATGTCAAAAATGCTTGACCTCCAAATAAGCACATTATAAACAATGTTATTCATGGTTATACTTTCACTACAATGAGGAATCTCCCTGTTTGTTTAACGTGCAGCGAGCTGGTTGGAGTGCACACAGTTCCCTGGCCAAGCCACATTAAAGCAGGATGGGGAATTTGCTCCTGTTGTTTCCAGCTCCACTGCTAGAAGGGGTGGTAGAGGGCAGGAGGGGAGAGACACAGCTAATCCCAGCAGCATCAGGATCACTGTCATCATTTCATGTTTAGAGACCCACCCTGTGCCTTGAATCACCAAGTAATCACCCCCCAACAGCTGGGGTGGATGTGAGGGGTCATCACTTCTTTATGAAAACAAAATATTCTCTAATTTCAGCACAAGCAGATGTCCCCATCCACGTGCAAAGTCCACAGAGGACTCAGCCAGCCCAGAAAAAGGTGCTTTTGCCTTGGGAGGAGGACAAGGAACAAGTGAGGTGCTCTACCAGCACTTGTCTCTCTTCCCCATGTATTCCCATACAGCCACTATAACTGTACTACATTTCCAAAAAAACATCCCTGTGATCCTGTAAGCTTCCTTCAAACAAAGCTGGGCCTAAGCAGCCAGTCTACATCCTAACCACATCCCAAAGGACTCTGGGGCTTGTCCACCACAACAGTTAATGTGTAAAAAATTCCCTTTTTACACAACTCTAACCCAGCTGCCAGGTGTGGGGGCAGCTGGAGGGCACAGCAGCAAATGAGATGGGAAATTTCAGCTCAGGGTGTTGAGGCAGAAGTGTGCAGAGTGACAGAGGTGAATATTACACAGTAGGTGCCCAGACCCTTGGCTTCCAAGATCCTCTTTTGCATCATCCAGCATCAGCTGCAGGGAGTCCCATGGACACGTCCTGAGGAGAGGCTCTGGTAATGGCAGGATTTTTATAGATCTCCCAAGGACGGCAAGGGAATTCCTAAAAAAAATCACATTGGGTTTGGTCCTACCTGACCCAGCCCAGGTGCTGTGTCCCTGTAACCAAGTGGAGCTGCCTCTGATGCAAACAGGGAAGAGCTGAGCCACTTCTGCTGTCGTTCATGAATCTGAATATTTCAAACATTTCAAACCTGATCCTCAAACTGCTAAACCTTCCCAAGTGACCACACTGCAGCAGCCAAAGGTCTTGAGGTAAGGAGTTCAGGCTCACACTGAAAGTGTATCAGATCAAGGGTTAACACAAATCCTGAGAGAAAATACAGAATGAAATGGAGTTGTCCAACAGTGCAAATGAGTAATGGTGTGCCAAGCACCAAGAAAAAAAAAAGCAGGAACCCAACCAAAGAGCAAGGCAACAATAACAGCAGCAAAGGGAAGGAAACAGAAGGAATTTAATATTCCTGCACTGAAAGCCTGCACTTTGATGGACTTTCCTGCACAACCTTGGGCAGCTCACAGAGGCCAAGCCAGAACTGCTTGGATCAGGGTGGCCCTGGCAGCCTGACGTGTCCCACAGGGCAGACAGACAGAAATCCCTCCCTGCTCAGCTCCTTCCAGTGACAAGGACAAGACATTCCTTTCCAGTTTCACTGGCACATTGAGAAGATGCACAGCAGCACCAGCGAGGCTCTGGGGGACTGTGGTGAGGAGACCACACCGAGTGCTCTCACAGCATCACTCAAGGCCACGAGCATTTTGTTTCAGGCAGCTGATTGCTTTTACCACTTAAGGCCTCATCCACATCTAGTGACATTCCTCCAGGTCAGTCCAATTTTCTCCACTGATAAATCCCTTCCCTCCACCCCCAAGACATCAGTTGCTGTCTCCCTTATTTTATGAGCACAGAAAAAAAAAGCCCACAGCAGACTAAACACCTCCCTTGTCTTGAAAGATTTTGTGGAGCAGCAACTTGCCATTAAGGACAAAACAAGCTGATAGCCCAGCAGCATCCAAGGAAATGAAAAGCAGATGAAGATCTAGTTTCTGTAAGCTCCAAAAACATCCAGAGAGGCACAGAAGTGGCAGGGAATTGCACAGTGAAAGGACAGCACTCAAGGACCCCCAGAGATAAAGCCACAACTGTGATTTCTAGTGAATGAGTGCTGGGATAAAACTCAGTGTGCCCATCCTTTCCCATTAGAACAGAATTTGCTCACAGAAAGCTCCTCTGCCTCCAGCTTTGGCCACATTATGGAGGAAGTCACAGGGACTGAGGAATGTGCACCAGGGAGAGCAAATAAACAGAGGTGTGCAAATCTGCTCAAAATAACCCAGGAATTGTGGCTCTTGGAGGGGAACACAGGCACTCAGTTGTTCACCACCATCTACCACAATTGAGGCCTTGTCTGAACAGGTGGGTGGCTTTCCTGGCAAATCCTATCTTAGAAAAAACACCACGCAGAAAAATCCCTCCTCAATCATTCCTGCAGCCCCTCTGTTTTCATCTAGATTCTTGCCAGAGGTTGTCAAAACAAGAAAGAAAAATAAAGCTCCAGCATGTTCTTTGCTGTTTTCCCACTGCTTCCCAGGGCATTGATGTGTTGTTCCAGGCAGCCCAAAACTGAATGCCAGCGTGCTGGTGACAAGGGCAGGGCTGGCAGGGGACACAGAGCCAACAGTGCCAAAAACAGGCAGCAACCTGGCTGAGACTCCCATGCAAGGAGCCCTGGAAGGAAAAGGTCCTGAAGAAGCTAGTAGGAACTGGAAGGGAGGTTGAATTATAGATCCCTGGGTCCTCAAAACTGAGAAACACAAGCATCAGGCCCAGCAGGAGGAGGGAGCATGTGATGGAGAGCTCAGCAGAGGCACTGGAGAGATTGGGTTGTGCAAGACTGGGGTTGCAAACCCAGCCCACTGCTAAGAGACCTGAGCACTCGGATTTGTTTTCCAGTTCCAGCCTCAAAGCTCAGTGTGGGCAAACCTCCCAAAGTCAGCAGTGATCTCTGTGTGTTAAGAAATCGCCTTGCATCAAAATTTCCTGGTGATGTCTTTTATTTCTTTGACTCCTCCCTTAATTTAAATGTTGCAAACCCAGATCACCCCAAATCTCTCAAAGTAAATATATTTTTGTCTTTTTTTTTTCTCCTCCCCTTTTTGGCCGGGCTTCTCGGAAGTCTCCTTTCATCTCACCCAAGTCTGAAATTTGCTGAAAGGCTCCTTAGAGGGTACTGAGCACATTTCCCAACACCAGAGAGCACACACAGCAGCAGGAGAGCAATCTTTTCCATCTCTCACTTTCCATAGTGCAAACCCAAGCTTAGACTCAGATTAGCTGATCTGGGTGCAGAGGATGGGCATGATGACCACAGACATTATCTTTGCTCTCTTTTCACTGGGGATGCAGGCAGGCCCATCTCCTGCACTGTCACACCTCATTTCCTTATTTCTGGAGCAGCCACGATGGATGGCAGGAGCCCAGCTCCAACAAGAGCTCTGAAACTCCTTGAAAGGGGTGACACGGGGAACAGCACATACCAAACCACCAAAAAAATAACCACCAAAAAATACAGCACTGGTGCTTTTCCCACCTCCCTTGGGTGCCAAACCCCTTTCTGGGCAGCATTTAAAGTGATTTCTTTCCACAGCAGTGCTTACTACAGCTTGTGCTGGCCTCAGCTCGCCTGAGCCTTCCTCCCAGCCACACTGGGGACAGCACAGCAGGGTTGGGGTCACCATGCAGGGTCTGGGGGCTCAGGGCTCCGTGCTGGGCACAGACTGGTTTCAAAGGAGTCAGGTGGCTCTGCTCTCTGTGGTCTGGGACAGGGCCACCCCCTGTTCCTGCTCACACCACAGCAACCCCCGGAGCTCCTCAGCTCCCTGTGCCAGGTCAGTGGAGCTGAGCAGGCTGCACAAGGATCAGGGCGTTCTTCTGATGCCTGGAGAGGTGCCTAGAACAGAGGCTAGACAGAGTTACAAGAATAAAGTGGGTATTTATTAAAGGCCTTCAGCAGTTTCACCTTGGGCAGTGCAAGAACCTCCCAGAGGTTACACCCAAGATGGATGATGGTCACGAGTTTTTTAGACAGATATAAGTTTGGTCTATTTGCATATCAGAGGTTAATTGTCCAATTATAGCTTCAGGTAATGAAGTCATTTACCCAAGCTCACTGTTGTTGACGTTTTTCAGGGCCTGAGGCAGTAAGGTGTCCTTGAGTTTCAGGCCTAGAGGGAAATAGTTTTCTCTGAATAAAACAGGAGAACAGCAGCTGACAGGCTATGGAGTTCTAGAGTTGTACACTAAAGCAGTACTGATCTGAGAAATACAAAAGCTAAAACTTAAGGCATCATTTCCACTTGGTCCTGAAGACAAAAATCTGCACCTGAGGATGCCAACAGAGAGAGGAGTCTGTGCATACATGGCATGATTGCCAGGGAGACAGCCCCAGGCTGGGGGGCACCCTGCCCCAAGGCAGGGATTCCCTTCCCTGGTAACCCCAGCACAGCTCCCCACATCTTCCCATCCCCGGCACTGATGGAGTCAAACGCAGCAGGAGCCCTTCAGCTGCCTTCTGAGTGACTTCATGTGACCTCAGCTCAAGTGCCTGATAAGGATTATCTGCACTCTGGGCTTCCTCTGGGTCACTGGGGATCCTACAGAGCCCCATCAAAGGCTCCCCGAGCTGGCCTGCAGGTCTGGCTGCTCCTCTGCTGCTCCAGCAGTGCCAACAGCAGCACAAAAAGTCTTGGCCAGGCTGATATTAACTGTAAAAATCATTTTCAGACTGTGCAGACATAGGAAAGTCTTTGAAGGGAATAAATAACTAACCTCACTCACAGAGGCACATATTTGACCGTATTACCTCATCTCAGCTGCAAACTGTCCAGCTCACAGCTGGTCCTCCTGATTTCTTCCCCCTGCAAAACTGCATCCAGCTCCCCCCAAAGCTGGTGTAACAGCCTGTTTCACTGCTGATGTCCTTGGCTCTTTGCTCCCTATTTTAGAAGAAGAAAGCAAATTTGAAATTTTTTCTGTATCGCTTCAACCACTTTGTTCCTTGCTGGCGACACCTGGTTATAGCATTGCCATTTCATAACTGCTGTAGAGTAGGTTCTCTTTATAGCAGTCAGGACAGGATTTTTCTGCTTTCTTAGTCTAGTTTTCAGTCTGGTTAAGCTCCAATGACTACAGAAATTATTTTTATTTCCAGTGCTGCATGAAAGTCAGCTTAGGAGCTGGCCTGATTCAGTTTGCAGGCACTTGGCCCCCATGTTTCACAAGGTTATAGGTAGGAATGGTATTCCAAGAGAGCTTCTGAAGGGAAAAAAACAAGGCAGCAAAGAGAGGGAATGGATTAAAGTATCTTTCAACTCAGAAGTTAATGTATGGGCTGGGGTTTTAAGTTTTCCACCAGTTCAGGAAATAACATCAGGAAGGTTCAAGGTAACGAGGATACAAGAGCCAACCTTCCCCATCTTTAGTCACAAAGTGACCCAAAATTTGCTGCTTTTATACACAGCAAGGAGCAAAGCCCTGTCCTGCCCCGTGCCCTGCAAGGTGCTGCAGGAATCAGCCTCCTGAGCATCCTGACATGGGACATGAATTGCTGGAACACAGCAGCAGCCACCAGGAATGGCAAACCTCTGCAAGCCTCGCCTTTGAGGAGTTTTGCACAGCTACAGCTCCATTTGCCTTGTGGGTGAGAGCTGCCTGGGAAAACTCCTGAAATCCTCGGCTGTTGGCAGAGGGAAGCTGAGGTAGGGTTGCTCTTTGGAAACTGCATCACGGAAAATGGAGACAGCACTAATGTGGGGTTCAAAACTTCTGTCAGGTGTGTGGTTAGTGCTCTCAGGACTTCTTGCATCCCCCAATAAATCCATTTATGACCTCGAGAATGCATGTGTCAAGCCAGACAGTCTCCTGCAAAGAGGTAATTCAGTGTGTGTGTTGGGTAGGTCACCCCTGTGGCCTCAAATAAGACATTTACAAAAAACCCAATCTAGCTTAGCTTGAAAATGAAGGGTCTTTCATCTTTAGTAACAGAACCAAAATTCTATTTATTTGCCTACTGGTACTTGGTCTGTAGAGTGAAAAAGATGCACATTTTCCAGGTTTTTTCTATGATTCCAAAAGGTAAAGCAATTTCCTCCCTCAGATTCCCCCTGAATCAGAAGGGGGAAGAAGGGCTGTTATGGAAATGTTGAAGGATTTTGATAAGGACCTGGAAGCAGACACAGCCACCCTGGCATCACAGATGACAGAGGCAAAGCAGACCAGTGACTAACACCACATACAGCAAACACAATCCAAAGTAATTCAGGTCAAAAGTGCTGTGTTTTCCTCTTTCATTTATAAAGCAAGACAGGAAATGTATAAAAGCTGACAGGATCATTAGGGAATTTATAAATGCTGCTTCCTGTGGTAGAGAAAAAGGAAAGGAGAGAGGCATAGGGCCAAATTATGTGCTGGAGCAGACACATGCAGCTGATGCGAAGCCATGCTCTGCAAACTGGTGGACCTGCACCCAGAAGGATAAGGTGATCCAGGATCTGGTCTGCTGTGAAAATCAGGACAAAAGCTTAAAAAAAAAAAGCTTCAAGGTTGTCCCAGAGGGCAGGTGCTGAGGTGGTGCTCCCCACGGGAAGGCCCCAGCACCTGCACATTCGATGAGTCAGCAGCTCTGGCTCGAACCTGAAACCCGGGACAGGAGGCCCCAGGATGGGAGGGGGAGTTGGTTTTGTTTTCTTTTCTTCAAGGCTTTCTCTATGAAAACATAACCTCCTACCAACATCAGACCGATTTGCCGAGCTGACAAAGTCAAAGAATGAATTCTGGCACTTTCCTTTGGTATGCACTACCCCTCTGTGAGTCATGCCTGCAGAGAAGGGCTAGCAGGGAGGCAGGCTGGTGTTTGTCTTGGAAAGCTGCACACAAACCCAACGTGAAGCATCACTTGACACGCTCCACTCTTCATTCTGCTTTCATCCCTGGCTGCAGGCAGTGTGCTGATGGCTGCTCCAAAAGCCTCGTGCCTTTGGTACCCATATTCCAGCATGCTCAGAAGAACAAAGTGGAAAGGAAGGGGTGGCACATGGATTTGTTGAGGAGGAAAGAGAAGAGCAGAGAAACAACGCTCAGCACAGGGCAGGGTAGCTTTACCAGCATGCCATGGGTTGGTAAAATGGGCAGGGCAGCACTGGCCAGCCCCAGCCTCCCAGTGCTGGCAGGATGCAGCTCCTCATTTACCCAGTGCAGGTCAGCAGTGTCAGAGCAGGAGCTGCTGGCCATGCCAGCTGCCAAACCTCAGCCTCAGAGGGGCTCCAGAGCTGCTTGTTGAGCACCAACACCTCAGCAGTGTCTCCAGGGGCTTTGGGAGTTTTGGACCAGAGCATCCCAGCCCTACAATCCCTTTGCAGGTGTACCCAAGAGCAATTACAGCAGAGAGGGTGGGTGAGGGCTGTGTGAGTCAGGCTGAATCGTGGCTGTGGAGCTGCAGGGTTGTGCAGCATCCTCGGGGCTCTCTGCACCCAGGTGGATTTGCCTGCCTGCTCCAGCATGATCCCCTCTCATCCACATGGGGATGAGATGATGCTGGAGGAGCCACTGGCTGCGAGTCTGACACAGCTCTGACACAAAAGCAAATAAAAACCCACTGTGAGCAGCACAGCCAAAGCTCTCCAAGTGTTTGGGTTGTTCAGGAGCCAAAGCAAATACATTTGCTCTGCAGGTTACAGAAGGCTGTTAAACCAGCCATGCAACCAACTCCTCCAAGCCAAAAATTATCTTCTTCCTCTGCACTGGAGCCTCATACCTACAGTGATCCTGCTCAGTTCTCCTGCTGCTCAAAGGATGCACATTATACATAAAAGAATGAATATGTCAAACTCCATATTCAGACCAAAACTGCCTTTTTTGTTTAATGGGCCCTTTTCTACTTGCAGTTGAGCTCAGTCTTGGCCAAAACAGGGGAGAACAGCAAGGATTCTCCCTTAAATAGTTGAGACTGACAAACAGGTGATACAGACCCACAGCAGAAGACAAGGGCACAATTCCTGTCTGGGTTTTATGTAGGGTGCTGTCAAACCTCCTGCTCCTCCAAGGAGTTCCTTTGTGACCACATTCCCTGAAGGCTGGTGAGACAGGGCTGGCACCAGCTCACTTGGAAGGTGGTGGCAGGAAGTGGTGCTGGACTTGTTTCTCCAGGAAGGGAGGAGTCCCTGGCTGTCCCTTGCTCCTCTCTGCACAAAGAGCAGGTCAGCTGCAGGTGCCAGGCACCAAGGGCCCCGCAGTGCCCAAAAATGAGATGCCAGGGATGCTCATCAGGGGTGGCACAGGGCAGAGCACCTGCCTGAGAGGGCAAAGGCACTTCCAAAGCACCATCTGCCTTGATAAGAGGAGAGATCTGGAGGAATATTAATTACAGAGCACCCATCCTGTGAGCTTTGTCTCATCTGCAGTGTACTTTGTGCTGATGAGTCACTCTTAACTTGCAGCACCAACCAATTTAATCCATCAGGATTAAATTACTGCTTTCCTTGCCCTGCCCTGGATGCTCTGCAAACACATTCAGCCTCCAGGAGGAAAACAACGCTGCTTCTCTAAAGCCTTTTTCACAAAATACATGCAGCAGCTCTGAAAATCCCCACATCCTCCCAAACACCCATTGCAGGAGTGTTGTTTGTGTGGACCAACAGCTCTGATGCCACTGGCTGTTGCAATCCCTGCCTATCTCATCACAGCTTCTCTTCTGTCAGCAAACAAGTCCTGAGCAGCACTCAGCATCCCCACAGCCCTGCTGGCTGCCACAGCAGCTCCTCTCACAGCCCTTGCACAACAACCAGACAGTCTGGATTACTCACTGCCACACGCTTTGCTCGAGTTTCTCTGCTTGTCAGAAATCAAAGAAGGATTTTTTTTTTATATTTGTCAAGATGACAGCGCCTAATGTTACGCCAGGCAGGCTGAGGTTTGTCAGGGTTACGAAGCCTGAAGCCTTCAACCTTTTAGGGATGAAGGAAAAAACTTTCCCCTGAGTCCAGGTTACTCCTCACTGACAAAATATTCCTTTCCCCTTCCTCACCAATGTCCAGCCAGGCACTGGAGGAGCAGGGTGGCTGTGGGACTCTGCACTGCCTTTCTCAGAGGCTTGGGGGAGCCAACCATTTAAATAACAACAGAACAGAAAGAAAGAAAAAAAAAACAGAAAAAATATCCCACTTTCATTTATTTTTGCCTTCACTGACAGCATAAACACACTGCAATGGCTCCACAACAGCACACTGCACCCAAATTATTTCAGTCAATTATTTGTGGTTGTTTATTTACTGAGATTATAGTCATGCCTCAAGGCCTCATCTTTGTTGTCTAAAACTTTGTGGGCAAAATTTTCTGGAGGAAAAGAACGACTTCCAGTATTCCCCACCCAGCCCTGTGCCTTCTCCAGGGTCACACAGCTGGGCAGTGGCAGAGCAGGGACAGCACAGCTCTGCAAGGGGCAGTCCTGGGGTGACCTGGCTGCACCCCCTTTCTGATTCCAGCTGCAGAGGCATGAATGGCCATGCCACTGTGGTGAAATCAGTGAAATTAGGCAGCTAAACCATGCATGGGATCTTGGCTCAAATCCATTAAAAGAAAAAATTGAAAACAAAGCCTGTTTTACTATGAATAAATCATTTACTCTACAGGTCTAGCAAAGAGTGTAAATAGGAAATCAAAATTAAAAAAAAAATCCCAGAAATAAACTCAGGAAGAGAAAAGATTTCAAGAACACAGCAAAGGGTAGAACTACCTTCAGTACCTGAACTTGCAGTCAGGAGGGATGGGACAGATTAACAAACAGAGCAGCCTTCATTTCTTCAGCAGGTACAAAAGCCAAGAAGGAGCAGCAGACACCAAAAGCACTGACTAGAGGCTAATCCTAAAGCAGGCTGCAGGTCAGGAGAACATCCCCTGCAGGAAGGGCAGGTGCTGGATGGACCAGGAGAAGCTTTCCAAGCCCATGGGAGCTCCCAAGGGCTGAGCACAGCCCAACCTTTATGGCCTAACGAGGTTCAGCAATTTACAGAAAAACAACTTTGACACAGGCTGCAGGGCAAGGTTAGGAAACACTGTAAAGAGGAGCCTGGGCAGAGGGAGTACAGTTTCCAAAAGCCTTGTTTTGCCCAGTCACTGATGGTGCAGAATTGGAATATTTCAGACAAGTGAAAGCAGGAATGCTAGCAGGAATTTCTACATGTATAGTGAGTGGGGAGAATATCATATATTCCATCTGAAGGGCTAGCAAAGCAAAGATAGCCAAGAACAGTTTTCCAAATGGAGAGCCAGATAAAATAATATGTTAGACCCATTTTTTGGCAGGAGGAGCCAGACTGTAAGGGTCTCAAGACAGGCACAGGGAATCTTTCACCTTTCCAAAACCATCAGTGCAATCTCTATTTATGCTGTCTAAAATGTGGTGATCCAGCTGAATCCCCAATATCCTCACAACATGGACACCACAGGATTTACCATGGAGGGAAGCCAGCATTGTTATCAGAAATCAAAAGCCAGGAAGACACAGCCTGTGCTCAGGTTTAGGCTCACAGAATTGCACATTGATATCCTCTCAGTTTCTGCTTGTTTGGGTAGGATGAAAAACCAGAAAAATTTGGTCAACATTTTACAGTTACACTTGGTTTCGACTTGAAACTAAATGGCCTGCACCAAACTGCTCCCAGATTTGCTCTGAGGACTTGCAGCCTTTGAGGCATCAGCCAGGGAATCTGCAGGAAACTCAAACTTGAAGCCAAGTATGGCAATGGAATCATGGCCCACAGCTTCCAGCAAGGCATCATCAGCCTCCTTCACCCTCACTCCATTCCCATCCTGGCGCTTTTGCTGCCAGGAAGCTCAAATGGAACCACAGACCCACATCATGTGGGGCTCTTTCTGCTGATTTCATCAGACCATGGAATGGTTTGGGTTGGAAGGTACCCTGAAGATCACCTTGTTCCACCCCCTGACACGGTCAGGGACACCTCCCACTGCCCCAGGTGCTCCCAGCCCTGTCCAGCCTGGCCTTGGGCACTGCCAGGGATCCAGGGGCAGCCACAGCTGCTCTGGGCACCTGTGCCAGGGCCTCACCAGCCTCACAGGGAAGGATTTCCTCCTAACATCTAAGCCAAATCTCTCATTTTCATTTAAAATCATTTCCCCATTTCATTTTCTGTCCATAAGCCTCTCTCCCCCTTTTCACAAGCTCTCTTTAAGCACCTTAGGATTTCTCCTTGGCACGCCTTAGATGAGAACAAGTGGGGAAGGAACTCGAGAGCCAGGATGGCAGCAGGGACCAGCTCGACCCCAGCAACTGCTGGACTCACAAATGCCATGGAACAGCAGCTCTGCAAACATGCTGTGTCCACAAGACAAGGGATTCAGATGAAGCAAAGACTCTGGAAACAATGAGTGAACATTTTTCTGAAACATCTTGGTGATGTAGAGAGTGGAATTTAACAGTGTGTTACACTGCTCCAAAGCTCTGCTGAATTTCTCCAAGGGCTGCCCTAGATTCAGCTCAGTTTTATGATATATTGCTTTAGAGGACTCACAACTGCCTTCCCAAAATAAGAAGTCTGAAGATACACCAGCACTGTGACTATTCTAAGATCAAGAGCAAGTTATTAATACATAGCAGAAACGTGTGAATTGAAGGGGCAGCATGAGCTGCCCACAAATAAACAAAACTATAATGTTCTATTTTGGGGCACAAGTGTGAGTGGACTGAAGTGCTGGAGGGGGCCCTGTCAGAGCTTTGGACACAGCCCAGTTCTGTGCCAGAAGTCAGAGCAAAGACAACCAACAGTTTCTATTTGGGGCTGAAAGTTTGGTCTAAAATCCCCCAGATAATGTCCCCATCTCCCCCAGAGAAATTTGAAGAACTACAGAGTGAGCTGCTGTGATTTCCTGCTCACTCCATTGGCACAGGGTTCAGATTTTGGTGAAAGTGCCTTCAAGGGGCACTGAAGAAAACTTTAACTTTGGGGGCAAAGAAAGTCACTGGAATTTGTTTCTCAAAATGTGTTTGTTTCTCACAGAATTTGTCCCAGTAGGTTGAAGTTTTCTCACTATTTGCCTGCCCAGCAGATGAAGTTATGATTCTTTCCTCTTGTGCAAAGTCATGAAACAAAGGTAACAACAGGTTGCACTCTCAGCAAGAAAACACATTAGATATCTGCCCTATGAGGCTTAAATACACATTTTGTGCATCTCTCATTGCATTTGTTCAACCCTTGCACAACTAAAGAGTCCTGAGACTTTATTCTTTTTTAAGAAAACAATGGGATTTGTGTAAAATGGGTAGTTCCTGGAGATATTCCCTTTGGGTTGTTGAGTTCGTTGTGGGTCTTGGGACCCCATAAAGGGAGAGCAGACTCCTTTCTGCCAAAAAGTTAATAACCAGCACAGAAAGCAGAGCTGCTGCTGACAGACATTGTTTCCATAACCTGTAGACAGAGAGGGCAGAGGGGACGGGGGAGATCAATAGGCCTGGAGTGTGTGTGGAAGCCAGCATGTCTCTGATCAGGTTTCCTCCAGGGACTGGATCTCCTTTTTTTTTTTTTTTTGACTTAACAGAAAAAATATCTTCCAGCCTTGAATAGTGAGTCTGGACATAGATCTTCAGCCATAACAGAATTTTAAAGAAATGAAAAAAAAAAAAGGAAGAAAAAAATTAAAAAGGAAAAGAAAATAAAAAAGATAAAAGCATACTCTTCTCCCATTTACACTGGTGTGAAACCAAGAGATTGGTTTACAGTGCTGTGACTGGAAGCACAGATTATCTTATCATTTTACATGTTTTCATCCAGATTAATGAAGCTTTCATGCTCAGAGCATTTTGGTCAACACTTAACAGTAACATCCCATGTTTAAGTGTTTGCAAAAGCATTTGTAAAATGACGAGTAGGATTGTTATTTCTACAGCCAAGATTCCAAAGAAAATGAGTCATCTGCAGCAGCACTGCCCGTTTATTTGTCCCTTCCTCTCATTACTCTTAGCCTGGAACTCTTGAACCCCACAGCACTTTGCAGTCATGTTTGACAAAGGAATAGGCATCAGGAATAGGCATAACTCTGTAGTTTCCACCTCAAATAGCATTTAAGTCTCCTCAACCCTCCCTGCATCTCGGAGAGCTCCCAGCTGCACTGCTCCAGCTCTGAGCACATTTCCATACCTACATATGAGTACCAGAGAAAACCTAGAAACCGTCAGATCTGCTTTCTGCCATGGTTTGTTCACGTAAATGCTTCTCCTGCCTCTGAAGCAAATGCACAGAGATGCCAGAGGACGTGCTTTTCTGGTGTAGCATCTTCAGACACAGGTTGGAAAAGACCCTTAAGGCATCAAGTCCAACCTTAAATCTGAAACAATGAGACCTTCTCCTTCCACGAAGAACAGATCTGCCATTCCCAGGTGGAAGGTGAGCTCTGAACCCACGAGGAACCACATCCAGGGCTGGAAAAAGCCCTTATTTCATGAAGTTACACCAAAACACCCCGATAGCAGCCCCTGCTTACCACTTTCACCCTCTCCTCAAAGGCAAGATGTTAAAACTCCTTGCTTGTGTCTTTTCCTGAATTTTGCCATGAACTTTGGGCTCCACATCAGTGAGCACCACTTGCTGCACTGGGAGCTGCTAGACAGAAAATGTGTGTCAGGTTCTGGGCACTGCAGAGGGCTCTTCCTCCCCAGCAAAACGGCGTCACTCAAGCACTGCACATGCACATGCCAGCCCCTCAGAGCTGACATTTCACATCCCAAAGCCATTTATCACTCAGCATCCTGGTTTAAAATCCCCAAGTCACAAGGCAAACAGCATTTTTCTGTGCTTTTGTACGTTTCTGACTGCCTTTCTCCTTCCTATTCAGCTGCTTCAATGAGCCCCCCCAGCGATCCCAATCTCAGCCATTCTCAGTGCCACCATTGTGCACCCACAATACCTTTGGGGCTGCCCCATCCAAGCATGTCCATACCAGTTTCCCCATCAATTCCCCCACAATTTAGCAGTGCCATCTGATTCACAGCTTTTTTTTTTTTTATTTTCCCCTGATAGCAGAGACCCCAGGGAGCTCCTCTGGCTGCCTTAGCATTTTAAACAGCTTTACCCTGAACTGGTCAGCTGAAAAGCACTTATTTCTACAGAAAAGGAGATGACATCAGCTGATGTGGGATAACCATGACAACCTCCCCAGACCAGCAGGGCCACATGCTGTTTGAATAAGAAAGTTTCACTCTCTACAACTTTCTAGGCAGGACCTCCAGTTTTAATTGGCAGAGTGAGCACGTGTCACTTCTGCACACACATGTGCTCCCCCAGCATTTTTATGAACTAGAGACTCCTGAGATGTGGAGAAGACAGTGGTGAAAGGAAATCTTTCCAAAGTGGCATTTTGCATTTTTATCTGCTACAGAGCTGATGTGCAAATAAAGAGGATATTAGCCTCAAAACTTTTTTTTTCGGTTTGTTTTCTAGCAGACTTGCACTAGCATCAAACAATCGACCATTTTTCCTAAGAAATGCACTTTGGGATTTGATGCATGACAGGACTTCAGGAATCAGGCTCCTCCTCTTTAATCATCTGCTAGGAAAGAAGAGAACTGAATGTATTTCAAAGCTTGGGTTTGAATCCAAAGCAAAATCAAATACATCTTCTAAACTACATCTTCCTACAGAAAGGGGTCCTTACCTGATTGGTGTTTTCCTGCTCAGGTGGGGTGGAATCCCTTTTAAATAGGCTGATGTGCAGAGTCTAGAGGCAATGGGCTGGATCTGGAGGTTAATTCTCCCCTGCTGCAGTTTTGAAGCATGGTTGCATTCTGGAAAGCCCCATGCTTACTTTCTACACAATTGCTTTCCAGCATATAAACTGTTTATCAAAATAAATAAGTGTAGGAGGATTAGCTTTCTGGATCCAGAATCTCTTATTCCCCACTTCTTCATAAGAGTGTATTTATAGAACACATGTGTCCCATTTTGGGGCAATTTAAATGTTGCCTAGTCCATAAATGCTCCATTAAAACAGCTGCTCACAATCTGTTAGTATAAATATTTTCCACCACTTTCTGATGATCGTGAAGGGAGGCCAAGGCCAGAGCCATGGATGCAAACAGCCCAGCATGTCAGAGGTGTTCAGTACTTACATTCACATAAATACCTCAGGGCTTGAGCCTGCCAGCCGTGGCTCCCTTCCAGGCCCTGGGAGCAGCTCCTTTGCACCCCTTGGGTCCCTCCTGATGGAGAAACCTCTGAGAGATGAGGACAAATGGAACCCAGGTGTGCTTGCAGGAGCCCTCTGGAGCATCTCTGTGCAGCAGGACTTCACTGGATACGTGCAGACATTTCAGTGCTGCATTGACACATCCAAAAGGGAGCAGTTCCTGCATCACCCCATGTCCCTGCTCCAGACCCCTGCTCCACACCTCTCTTCATGCTGCCCACTGGCTCAGAAAACTAATTAGGCTGAAATAGAAGATATTTTTCCCCCCTCTTTCTCGCCTCTGCTTCATGTGTTTCTTGCAAGTTTGAAAAAAAATGCGCGGAGCCTCATCCCAAATATGAAGGATGCAGCCCAGATTGTGCAGCTCCAACCCCAATATACACTCCCAGCCCAACTTCAGCAGATTGGATATAACTCACAGACAAAATGAACCTCTCAACACCTACAACAACGTCCTAATTTGAGACCAGCAGGCCCCAAGGGGTCTAGCTGGGAACAGGGAAGTCTCCTCCTCCTAACACGTTCCTGCCAGTGTGGAACAAAGGCTTGTTCACTGGCCCAAAAGATCTGTTTGACTTGGAAAAATTAATCATGCCCAGAAAACCAGTCTCCTTGAGATCAGGAGGCTCAATTCCACATTTCATTAAACCCCTGCCCTTCTGGAATAACTGCAACCAAGGCAGCAGGGTCACATCTGATTCATAGTGAGACTGGGAATGAAACCTGAACCGTGGGCTCAGATCATTAATCCTGTTATCTGCTGCCTCCCTGCATCAACCCAGAGAGGAGGAAGCCTCTTTATCGCAGCTCTATGCCTCATGATGAAATAATTCAACTGGATTAAATCAGCTCTTTGGGTGCATCAATCACACCATTGTCCCTGGAGCAGGAAGTTTCCTCCTTAGCCTTTAGCCACCTCTGCCCTGACCCATATTCCAAGGACTTCCCTGCACATTTTGCTCATGTCTGTATTTTGCATTTACCTACACAAGCAGGCATGTCCCGTGAGCAAGAGCAATTAAACAAAAAGCTAATAAACAATAAAGTTAGTAACTCTGAAAGTCATGCAACATCTAATAGATACAGAGAGAGATACCTGGTGAGATTTTAATTAGATTTTCATTAGAAGTAACTTGGAACTTGCTGAGGTTTCCTCCAAGCAGGGTTTTGAACAAAGCATTTTGGCATTTTGAAACTACCATTAAGCATCTGCCTGAATGGAAATCTCACTCAGGAACCCACATCTTCCAAAAAAAAAGCTGACTCCCAGTAAGATTTATGCTGTACCAGATGCTGAATCTGTCTCTAAGGCAGCACTGGAGCAAGACACCAGTCAGATACACTGTCCATGTGATTTCCCAGCTGGAGCCTGTGGGTAAGAACTGGGAAGCTCAGGGACCAGAACAGCTAAACATGACAATCACAACTCTAGTTCTTTGCTAAAAATCAACAGTTAACGTTGGGGTCTCCAAAGGAAAAGCTCTTTATCTTAAACCTCTTTCTTGCCATGGACATGACAGCAAAAAATCCACATGCCACTTTATGGCTCAGCTGCTGTGCTTTGAGAGATCAAAAATTAGACAACATAGGAACAATTTTTTCCCTCAACTTTTAACCTGTGGGGCTTCTGCTAGGCCCACAGGATGGGTCAGGGGGTGGCAGTGGGGTCTGTTTGTTCAGCAGTGCTGTTAGAGGTAGGGAAAAAGCACAGGGGCAGCATTTGGGAACTCTGCACCCAAAAGCACTTGTGTTGTCCAAGCAGGAAACGTGGCCTTTCTCCCAAAACCAGTCCAGAACCATCAAGGTGCCCTCCTGCTCCTCACTAGCCCCTCTCTGTAGTCACACCATGGAATCAGTTGTTCCTCTTTAGCAGAGATGTGGTGCAAAGGGGCTCTGGGGGAGGGAAGCAGAGTGATCAGAAAGGATCAGCTGTTGGGCTGTGTGGGATTTGGAATCTGTACATGAACTTCACAGTAACAAAACAGGCTTTCCATAGCATTATTTACACTCCTGATGCAGAGATAAACCACCACTTCCTTGCATTACCCTCTTCCAAGGGAGAGCAGTGAGAAACATGACAAAAAAGCATTCCCATTTAAATTCATGCTCTTTTTCCCCCCTCTCCCTCTCCCAAGCACAAATTTGCTTTGAGCCTCAGGTTAACAAAAACCACAAAGCCCCACTTAGCCAAAACCACAACATTTTCCTTGATTTGGGGTCAAAACTGACAAGTTCTGCCTGTTTTCCTCTTGCAACCATCAGACTTCTCAGGTTCACTCTCAGTGCACCTCAGTAACACTGAAAAGTTCACAGACCTGGCACAAGTTTGGGATTTATTATTAAACCTGCCAGATTTCAGGCTTGATTTATGACTCTTTCACAGGCCCCCGATATCGAGTAGAGACAGGCCCTGCAGTGCCTGCTGTGAGGCGTTCTCAGAGCTGCAAACCAAAGCCAAAAGGGACCACTTAGAGCTGCTCTGCCCCACATAGAAATGCAGAGCAGCCACCACCTACCAGGACCAGGGGTGCAGCTTTTGGCAACACTTCTGTATTTTCTGTTTCTGCAGCTTTCTGTGGTTTCTAGGGGCTCCTACAGACACTGTGGGGTGAAGGACAGGTAGGGACACCTCGCCATGGCCGTGGTTCTCTCGTGGTTTGGGCTCTTTCTGTGGTGGTGCTGAATGCTGCAGGAGCCACCCGAGGAGGTGAAGCTGTTCCTCTCACCAGGGTGTGAGTTACAGAATCTCAGCTTTGTCCATGACCACAGCAGTGCTTTCCCCTCTCTGGTTCACCTCTCAGAAGGATGACAGCAGTTTTACACTCGGCAATAAGGCTCATTTCCAGCTCCACCCAGGACACCCCCAATGTCCAGGGACCAGGCAGGATTCCTGCAGCATTCCATGAGCACTGCTGCTTTTGGGTACCTCCCTCCTGGATCCAAAAGTCACAGCTTCAAGCACTTCTCCAGGATTGAGGAAGTAGGGAAGTGTGTTCATCCTTGTAGGTCTGTCTGCAGAAAATAGATAAGTTTTTAAAAAGCACCCAAAAAACCCACTCAGTATTTCTGCCACTACGACCCACAACAGAAACAAAAATTGGGACCAACTGCCATTGTCCCAGGAGATAAATCTCCATTTATGTGAGCTTCCAGAGGTCTTGGAGAGATTACAGAAAGTGTGGAGAGGAAATAGTAAAAAGCACACACAGGAAACCCTGACGCGGTGTCGCTAAGCCATATGGTCAACATAAAACATTCAATACTTTTGTTTGGATTTGCAACGTGACATTTATATTATTTTTATACATTTTATGTGCGTGTATATATACACATAAGATAAATATAATTTATTTATTTTACATTTTAAACTCCAAGGATGTCAAAGGCAATCTGCAGAGATGAAGGGTGATTTACTGCCAAGGTTTCAGGAGCAGTCCCAGGGGTTAGTTCACAGTTATAACAACACATTTTATCTCTGCACAAGCAGGAAGGGGGGGCACAGCGAGACAGAGGGGCGGAAGCAAGAGCTGGCAGGGAATCAGATGATGCATATTAGGGAGATAATAAGGAGAGATTACAGGGTTGGCAACAGCTCTGTGCTGTGCCCTGGCTCTGGAGAGCTCAGGTTCCCCCACCAGGATTACTGCTCCGTAGTGCCTCGGGTAGTTTAGTCTAAAAGCAATCCCGCCAGGAAAAGCTGCTGTGGCCAAGGCTCCTCGTGCTCTCTCCCCCCTTTCAGTTTCGGTGAAACTCTCCTCTTCAGGAGAGCATCAGTCAAACACTTCAGTCCCTGCCCTCCACAACTTCCGAGGGCTCCGAGTGCTGCACATCCAGCGCTCCAAGTGGGTGGCAAGCCCAGCTGCCAAGTTCTCATCTTGAATAGCATCATTCCAGCACTAGGGTTTTTCTTCTCCTTTTTTTTTTTTTTTTTAAGGCAAACAGCTGCATGGCAGACATGCAGAAGGGCTCAGCAGGAGCCATCACCATCAGGTATCTGTGCTGCCTCTAACAGTGAAAAATATTCACCTAGGATGGGGTCTTGGCCACCCCACACCCTTGTTTAAAGGGCCTGGAGGTCCAGTGAAGATTGTTTCCAGTTCAAAGTGGCTGGCAGTAAGAAATTCTTAATTTGACAGCATTGCTTAATAGAAAAGGAAAAGTATGACCCATTCAAAATTGTTTTAATGTTTCCCTGTTCATGTGAAGACAAGGTGACCAAAGCTTCATAAATTACTCAGGTGAACTCCAAATGTTGCATTTCATTTCTTTCACAGAAGGGTTTGAGATGGAAGGAACCTTAAAGATCAGAGTTCCATCCCCCAGCCATGGACAGGGACACCTTCCACTAAACTGGGTTGCTCCAAGCCCTGCCCAAGCTGGCCTGGAACACTTCCACAGATATGGCATCTTAGAATTCTTTGTACAGCAAGTCTCAGTCCTGGCTCCTATAAAACTTCAGAAGCTCCAAAGGAACAGCACTTGACTCTAAAATAAGCATTTGCTGACTTGCCACAGTGACTCATTATTTTCATCATTCAAATGGTCACAAACATGTTTTGTTTTGCAGATGCTCTCTGGATTCTTGCAAGCATCACTCTGCCCTTTTGCTTTGGCACTTGAAGGTTTCTTGCAGCAAACCACAGTGCCACGTGCTCAGGAGGGACCAGCTGAACCCATCAGTGGTAACAGACCCGTGGTAACTGTGGGAGCAAGAAAAATATTGTTCCTCCTCCACCGTGAGGTTTGAGCACTTAACTGTCTGCACTGGAACCTTAATTAAGTCAGGTACAGCTGCAGGAGTAAAAGCAATGCATCAGCAACTCCCTTTTGCCACCAAACAATTTCCCAGCACAGAGCAACAAGTGTGGGAGGCAAGAGGGAAAAAGAAACAAAACAATTATTTTTAGTAATGACTTTTTTAGGTGGTAGGACCCCAACTGCCCAAAACTGGAGAGTGATCAGCACCACCATCTCCAGCTGGGAGGGAGGCTGGGCCTCTCCAATATGTGTGCTGAGATGCCAAAACCAGGAGGTAAATTTCTTTGACCAGTGTTGGGAGCAAATATAATTAGGTGACTGTAATAGGTACTTTTGGACCTAAATTGCACAAAACTATGAAAATGCTCAGGTTTTCACTTAAACATGGGCTGAAATGCTTTTCTCAGTAGTTCTAACTTCAACGGATACAGGGCTAACACTATTTAAACATCTTTTAGAATTGAGTTATAACTAACTTCTTTTTAGTTCTCTAGCTGTGCAGTTTAATGAATGAGTTTTGTCCCAAATACATCCACATCCTCATCTGTTCTGTGTATTAATTCTCAAAAGGAGCTTCAGTAGAGGATTTCTTATCTATGCATTCATCAGTTCAAACTCCCTAGTGAGGTTACTTCTGAAGTTTTTAATAAAAAGAGACTTTTGATTCTTGGGGTCATGTTGCAAATTATATCTTCACTAATCTAGCAGAGGTCAAAAAACAAGCTGGAGCCAAAGAACATCTCTGACTCCTTAGCACACATGTGTCTCAAGGCTTTTAAAAATACACAGGTCCTGCTGTTATAAATAGAGCATTCTTCTCAAAGGTCAAAAGATTTCAACTTCCAGGAAAACAATATTTTCTTTCTCTTTGTAATGATTACCTGTTTTTTCTTCCCAGAATAAGGGTGCACTAAACTGGGCCAGGAGTTGCTCTCGGGAGCATAATTTCAACCCATCTATTTTTACACTCTCAGAGAGTTACCATGAACATCAGTGTAATTTCCTTTGTCTGACACTCCAGCAATGCAGCACTGAGAACAGCAACCAGACACCAACACAAGAAGAGAATAAGAGCATAAAAAGTCAAGAGTGAAGAGGAACAGTTTTCCTCTAAACCCTCTTCAAGGGCTCGAGCGTGGGAAGGTACCATGGTAGGGTAAATCCCATGCTTGAGGCTGTGATCAGTTCTCTTACATTAAAAAGATGCTTGAACATGTACAAAACTGCTCAGGGGAGTTTGAAGAAGTAAAATGTGCTGAGTAACTGCACAAAAACAACAAACAATGTGAAAAGAAATCCAAGACGTCAGCTGGTGGATGAGATGTCACGAGACTAAGGGATTCTCTGAAAAGATGGGAATTCATTGCTTTCTTGGTTCTCCAGGTGCAAGAACCCCTCTTCCATCTCCAAGCCTTGTCCATTCCCTCAGAGATTGATGAAAAGAGCAACCTCAGTCAGTTCTCTAATTGGCCTTACTCAGGAGTGATCTCATACAGCAGCTCATGTCTCTACATGCAGGACCTTGCTGCTGAGGTGGAACTTTGCATGGAGACAACTCTGGAGAACACGGCCCCAGGTTCTGCTTGGAGGGCTGCAGAATGAACAGGACGATGCATTGGCGTGGTGCACAAATCCAGGTTTCATAAAGAAAATTTCGTTCTTCCAGGGATCAGATCTGCACAGAGCACCTGCACTGTCCAGAGATTGTTTTCGCTTCTACTATTGAGCTGGTTTGTTTTCAAAACATTTCATGGAGTTCTGTCATGGGGCTTGGTTGTAGTCTTGAATTTGACCTAAAATAAGGGAATCCACATCAGGTAAGAGGTGCCCTCTCCCTTTCTCTTACTACCACTTCTCTCTCAGGCCAGTCTTGGTGTGACTGATGAGGGTGGTGGGATCTCTGAAATAAGAACAGCACTTGCACCCTTCCCAACAAGCAGCATGAGGACACCACAGGTTCACTGAGGGACACCTTACCATGGTGATCCTTTAGTTTTCTTGAGGCTTAAAAGTCTCCTTTGGAGCAGCCTGGGAAGGCTTAGCTGCTTTTAGGACCTCAGCTCTTGAGGAGCTGCTCTACAATGTGATAATGTACAAGCTTTCTTCAAGCTTTTCTGTTCCTGTACTGATGCCAGGAGATTAAAAGGGTGTTGAGTGGTGCTGAGCCTCTGGAGGGGTCATTAACATCACGTGCAGTACTGGGGTGGTTTTCACTGGCTCAAACCATCCCAGCCTGCTGGCGAGCAGACAGGGGTCAGAGGAAGTTGCTGTGGTCATAGAAACAATCCTTTGGGGTCTATCCTTCGTCTCCTCTCTCCAAGGCACGTTACAGCTCTTGGCCAAGCCCAAAGCCACTTTTCCAACCTCCTGAGGAGCTTTGGAAGTGCAGCAGCAGTGCACGGGCTGCGTTTGGGGAGCTCTCCTGGCAGAGCCCTTGGCAGCGTGTACCACGTGTGAATTTTACCAGTCCCAGGAGCAGAGCTCATTATTCATGCACACACCACGTCCTTTCACATGCTCAGACAACTTCCCCCAAAAGCACTGTCGGCTTTACGCAACCTCAGCAAAGTGAACGCCCGAGGGCACTGTGGATGTTACACCTTCAACCTTAGGGAAGTGCCAAAGTCAGGTGCTTTTCCCAACCCTCCTCCTGCACCAATTCTCCCCTGGCCAGCCCAGTGAAAGACTGGCCAAGGGAATGGCTCCCAGGCTTAGAGCTGGTCCCTGTGCTGGAGACAGCAGCTTCCATCCCCAGCACTGCTTTTGCCAAGGGTCACCTCGGTGAAGTCTTTCCCAGCTACACTCTTGCACTGGCACAACAGCCATGGCAGCTGTGGCACCACCAGTGCCACCAGGCAGGCAGAGGGAAGGGGTGGCACCTGCCTCTTGAGAACCTCAGGAAGAAAAAGCTGTGAGCAGCCACTACATACAGGTGTATGCTATGCATTTTCTCTACCAAAAGACTGCCAAAACCACACAGACTCTCCCTGGCATTATATCCCTTTCAGTAGCCTGACCTTTCTGCATGAGTGAAAAAAAAAATTAAAAGTCCACCTCTCCCCCCCTTCCCAAGCAGCAAGTCCAACAGGAGATCAAAGCACACAGTCATTTAGCCCATGGAATAATAAAAAATCAATGAGAACAGTGTGCTGCTGACAGGGGAGTTGTGCCATGCCACAGTGGGGAGGAAGGCTTAGGCAAGCCAGGAGTTATTCCCTGGAGCTGAAGAGACCAAACAGAGCAGGGACAGAGGGAGTTCTTGTTTAAGAAAGCTCTAATTTTTAAAGAGGACCATGGATTAAACCACAAAACCAGCAGTATGAATATTTATGGGGCCAAACTCAGCAATCCCATACCCCAAGAAATTTTCCATTGGCTTTAATAGGTGCTTTGCCTTCCTTTTGGTAGGACCCCCTTATCACCATGCCATTCCACACTGTGGAATGTGGTTGTCTCCTCCACTGTGTGGACACTGGACCTTGCATCTGGAGCAGCTTCAACTTTTTATGTGCATCAATTCTCTTTTTTTAAGCTTCCCTCAGGCACAGCTTGTGTAGGTGGGAGAAGACTTTTGGCATCTCCAGATGGAGATCAAGAAGAAAACAGAGTGCACTGTAGAAGGTGGCAGGTCCAAGTTTATGATCCTTCTCCTGTTTGCTTAGAAAAATTCTTGGTTTGTTCCCAACTGGAAACAATTGGCCATCACCCAAAATGCAATGAGATGAGAATAGCTGCATAAACCCAAACCCTACCACCATCAAATGAAAAAGAAATATCAAATTGCAGGACAGAGTCAAAAATAACTGCCCACTTGGACAAGAGGACAGCCCAGTCCTCACCTCCAGCAGAGGAACCCTCTCAGCCACACATGCTCATTCTACATGAACTTCTCATCTGGAAAAGGAGTAAAGGGGGAAAAAAAAAGGAAAAATAGAGCTCCACAGCTGCCAGCTAAGGGCTAATGGGTTAATGATCCACCTTTAATAGTCTACATGGAAAAAAAAGCAAAGTTTTCCTTGGCCTGCCACACATCCCAGGAGATTCACTGCTGCTTTTCCTTCCTCCCCCAGCCTCCGCTGCCATCGCGCCAAGAGCGCGGTGAATGGAGCGAGCAGAAAAGGACAGTAATTTCATCAAGTGTTCCTCAGCACACATTCCTCAGGCTGCAGAAACAGCTGGGGCTTTCCGAGGCCACTCTGGGAGTGCTCCCTTTTGACTGAGGCCGGTGTGAGGGTTCAGCACTGCCCCAAAAGTGATCTGGTGGGCTGAAGGTCCCCAGAGAGCCAACGCAGCCCTGCCCGTGTGCTGCAAGAGGAGCCCAGCCCCACTTCCCTTCTTCTGAGGGAAGGGTGGAAGCAGAAACACCCAAACTAAACAAACTCCCAGTCTGGGTCTGACATTATGAGTTGGACAAAGCTGTCTCCTGTTCCTGCCTCACAGGAGGAGATGATCCTCAACACAGCCAGCAGACACACAAGGATCAGGGTTAGGTTCTGGATTCAGCAGAGGAAGCAACCAGACCAAAGATGAGCCAGCCAGACTCAAGCCAAGCTTTTTTATATCAAGCTAACATCCTTTTTTTTTGTTGTGCTTTATTCCAGCATTTTTGCACATCTCTGCACTTTGTTGGCTTTGGCAGGTACCTGAAGCCGTAATGCTGCAGAGAAGCTGATCTCTTCATGCTCCCTTCCAGCAAAACCAAGGAGCAGTGGAAACCTCATACGAGTTTGCTTCTAATCTTGTGAAGTTTCCAGATCTCAGGCTGGACCAAGAGTTTGTAATGAGTTTGGATAAACTCTGGATAATCCTCTGAACTCTCAAGTGTCTCAGGAAAACAGAATCAAATATACTATCTGGGACTTGGAAATGTGCTTTGGAGTTCAGTGTTCCTGGATCAGCACAAGTATTAGAGATACAATAACCATTGCACACCCACAGCTTTTATTGAAATTAAAAAAAAATGAAAGATGGAGAAAGAAAAAAACCCCACACACATTGTTACTAAACTTATGGGAAAGACATCCTCAATTCTCTCAATGGATACCAGCCTAAACCTGCAGAGGAGTTCACCAAGGCACACCAGAAAAGTCAAAACAGATTTATCTATCAGGTTTAAAGAAGGGAAAGGATGAATGACAGCTCCTTTCTTAAAAGGGAAAGAAAAGAAACATTAACTCCTGGTGTTAAAATGCTGTAAAACTGGCTTTTGACTCAGCACAGCATAATGCTGCTTGTAAATGGGGTAATTGGTTTGTGTGAGGTCATGAAATGAAGCATGCCTATTCCTGCCCATCCCCTGAAGCACAGTCAGCTGCAGGAGAGCACAGCACAGGTGAGGGTGAAAAGACTCAGGTATCACACAACCATTAATCAGGGACAGAACATATAAATAAATTTCAGTGTGTGAAGGGCGAAATACCCAAGAGTTTGAAACTCCCTTAGGCCTGGAGGTGACACGGCGCTTTCTGATCCCATCCACTGCAGCAGTGCAGGGATCACACAGTGCCCTGGTGCCTTGCCACCTTCCTGGGATCCTTAACAGACCCAGGCTCCAGCAGAACTGAGAGATCCTGTGCTGGAAGTGACACAAGCAGATGATGGAGGGGTGGCAAAGCACTGAGAGTGAAACACACAGCGTGGTTCCAACATCCAGACACCGGGAGAGCTGCTGGAATCCCTTCTCTTTATGTTTCCAGACATCTCCGTCAAGGAGGGGGTAATAAAACACTACAGCAATTGGGTGATAGAATGATTTATTTTAAAGCAGCCTAGGGCTTTGGGAAGCACATGGAGACACAAAGGTTTCTCCAAAGAGGAAAGAGAGCAGAGCACTCTGTGAAACCCCAGCTGAGGGCAGAGGTACAGGAAGGAGGAGTGAGCAATGGGCCTGCATGGAAAAGTGGTGCAGCTCCTTATTTCACTGTCAGCTCAGGCTCTTTAATCTTTGCAGGGTTTGTTTATGAGTTCAGAGAGAAGAAGGGAGTGCAGCCAAAAAATGTGAAAAGAAAATAAAATTAAATGTTTGAATAAGAAATGTCCCACTTGGAAAGCAAAGTCCACCAGAGGGAGGAGGAATCACAGAGACTACGACCACAGATCAGTGGACAAAAATGAAAGAGCCAAATCAAGATGGAAGAACCTGCCCAGGACCACCATGGCAGGTCTGGGGAAGAGATGAGAGAGGTTTTTTCAAGCTTCTGTCTATTCATCAGCTGTACTTCCTAAAAATTGCTGTCCCCTGGGTTCCCTGGTTTTGAGAGAGAAGAGAGCAAGGGGAAATATGGAAGTGCTTGGTCATAAGACAAGCATAAGGACTTATTCCAAAAGGGACAAAGGCTACAGGAGTGACTGCAAGGGTGACAGAAGAGAGATGTTGAAAAAGGCATTTCTACCTCCACAGTGTTGAACAGCAAAGGTCCAAAAACATGAATGACATGGGACCATTTGGCTTCAGGACCTATCCAGTCACTGGAGTTCTTTTTTGGTCTTGCTTGTCCTGAACCCCTTCCCAGTAAAATCCTGGAAGAAGGAAGGAGGGAGAGCAGCCTGACCATTTGAAATACACAGAGCACCAAAGGCATCCTGTCCTGCCATAAAGGTCAGGAGAGCAGATCCTTGAAGCCAAGGACCATGGGAATTCAGCTTTACATCCAGTCCCGCTTCAGTCCGTTTATTTTACATGTTTATTTAACATCTACATGAATCAAGGCAATATTATTTCATGAAAAAAAAAAAAAGAAAAAAAAAACTTGGCTTCACTTACTCAAACATTTGGACAAGGAAGGAAGAAAGCCCAGCTCAGGATTTGGCTGGGTGGAAGAATAGGAATATTCAGTTACTACCCTGTTGTCAGTGGTTCAAAACCAGCCTGATTGGAGGAACTGAAGTCATTTTTATCTGGCAGTTGTTGGAGGAACCTCCCTAAAAGAAGTCATGGCCTCAGCTCAGATCCAAGCAGATAAGAGTCCTGGACAATGACTTAATTTTTCCTGGAGAAATAAGAGAAACTATGGATTTTCTGTAGGTTTGAGTGTCCCAGTGAGATGGTGTTCACACAGCTCTTCTGGACTAAAAGAAAAGTCAGATTTTCACTGGACATATCCAGCCCCACCACCCTCTCACCTTCCTGGCATCTCCCAAAACATGTCAGTGCCCAGAATAACAAACACCCAGAGCACAGGCTGGTCAGGGAAACGCTGCTAAAAAGCTGGAGAATAATACCAGCAGCACGAGGTCATAAACTACAGCTGCCAAGGCATCAAAACAAGCAAGGGTTGTTATTCCCCCCACTCCCCTCCTCTCCTGAGAATAACATTAAACACCAAGGCAGCTGCAGAAGCCATGTTTTTCTAGGCAACCCCCAAAGCTGCTACCATGTCTTCCCTTTAAATCAAGGCTGGATGGGGTTTTGGAAGATGTGCTTTTGTCAAATGCAAGTTATTGGGTTCAATAAGGGTAGAAATGCTCTGGCCTGTGCTGTACAGGAGGTCACAGCCTGGATGATTTAAAGTCTCTTTTGCTTCCAAAATCTATGGAAAGAGCTATGAAGCCTCCTGCACTAGAAATAAAAGAATAACAGCAGCAAATAATAAAATTGTCAAATACAGACAGCCCTGACCCACAGAATAGCCGTGAGCAAAATGAAGCCTCTTTGGTTCTGTTCATTAATCACGAGGATTCAAATTCATTACTCAGGTCTTTTATCCCACTTTCCAAATGAAACGGGATTTATGGAGTCACACTGCACACTCACTGTCCTATCCAGTGTTTGGGGCTATCAGCCACGTCCAACAAGCCAGGCAGGTCTGGGATATTAACTTACTTCACTTTTGGCAAAAAAAGTCAGTGGGTAGAAGGAAAGAGAGCTCGATTGATATCCCCAGTGAAAGAAGGGCAGTAGCATAAAAATCAATCCTTTGCACACCAGGAAAAACCTCTTGGAGCAGGGGAAGGGGTGAGGCCCCTCACCTAAAAACAACCTCTGGTCAGGATTGTCCTACTCCAGCAACATTTGTTATTGGTCTGGATTTTCTGACTTCTAAGGACAGCAAAGCTCATGCTGCAGCTTTAATACAATTAATAAAACTCGAACGAGCCACTGGACACCAATCAACGGTAAACTGAGCCCTAGGAGTTTCAGAACTCACAGAATCACTTTTATTTATGGTTAATAAGCCACAGCACGCATGGCAGAGCTTCAAAGCAGTTCACAAGGCCCTCCATCATACAGCCTGCAGCGTGGATAGCCCTGGGAGCGTGGATGGGCTGGGGCCAGAGCCCCTGCAGCCCCCTGTGCACGCCCTCCTGACGAGCAGCAGAGCTTTCTGCAGGGTTTTCTGTAGCCTCCACCAAGACAGAACCCAATTTAACAGCTTGTTCTCTCCATTTTCTTCTGGGGAGCAGAGCAGGGGGAGTCAGAACCGCCCCAGCACCATTCAGAGCTTCCCATGTGTTGGTTATTGTTATAGCTTCACTCTCGTTGCTCGGGCACCCCGTGCAGAAGGCAGAATGTAAAGAATTCCTGCCATGACCTCATCCTCTGCTTGGCAGGCACTGCTCGGGTGTCCTCGGGTGGAATTCAGCAGGAATTGGCTTTTGCTTGTGTCCCCAGGGACACCAGCGTGGCTGTGGGGGCACTGGCTGCTCACAAGCGCTGGTTGCAGAGGCCTGAGAAAGCCAAATGGTGATTTATATCAAATATTATATACATTTCACCCCCACCCCCGTGCCAAATTTATATCAAATATTATATCAATTTCACCCCCACCCCCGTGCCATTTAACACTAATTTTTTTTTTTTCATATAAAACCAGATATACCTTCATTGTTGTTTCATCGTTTTTAATCGGGGGTGACACCCCAGTGCATAAAGATTAATTCTACGTGCCTGAATTCAACACTGCCTTGACTGGAATCCCCAGTGAAATCAAAGGATCTCTCTGGCATAAATCCACAGTGAATTTTGGGAACCTGTATGAAGGCTTAGGGCTGGTTCTAACACACAGATCATCCAGGATAAACAGGTGTCAGGGGGTGCAGGTTCACCCCAGGGCTGTCCTGAAGCCAGAACAGAAAAAAAGAGCTCCTAAAAAATGAAATATATTTTAAAATATTAACATTCATGTCTAACCTAGACCCCATGATTACTCTAATCCACAGTCAAAGCTAAATTTATTTTCCAGAGCATTGCTTTGCATCCAACATTAATTCAAGAACCTCTGAAATCCCAATGGTTTGGTGTGTTCATCCAAGTTGAGAAGATGTAACAAATCTGTCTGTCACCATAGAAACCTGTAACTTTTGCTGGTTTTCTCCATCAACATAGAACACCACTCACTTTCAGTTGGGGTCAAATCCAGTTCTTTTTCACATCAAATCGTCTCAACCAGTCTTCAGAAAATCCATTCCAGCTATATACTATGAAAAAACTGGGTTCACATATTCAGTGAACTACTTGGTTCACCTGGAACTGATTAATAGGTAAAATAAATTGTGAATGGGACAGTCAGGAGCAATGGTTTCCATGGAAAAATCTGTAATTTTAGCAATTTAAAAATTTAAAATTAAAAAATTTAATTTCATTTTAACTTAAATTAAATTTTAAAATTTAATTTTAAAAATTAATTTCATTTCATTTAAAATTTAAAATTTTTACTGCTAAAATTAAATTGAAAATTTCATTTCATTTAAAATGTAAATTTAAAATTTTTTAAGTTTAACTTTAAATTTCAGTTTCATTTAATTTAAAATTTAAATTTTAAATATAATTTTAAAAATTAAAAAATAAAAATTTGAAAAATTATAAATTTTAAAAACAAAAATTTTAAAAAATAAAAATTAAAAAACAAAAATTAAAAAAATAAAAACTAAAAAAAA
>QUSF01000033.1:6507216-6560472 GCA_003676055.1 Chloebia gouldiae | reverse complement strand
AAAAAATAAAAATTAAAAATTTTTTTTTAATAATTTTTTTGAAAAAAATTAAAAAATAAAAATTTAAATACATAAAAATTTTAAAAATAACCAAGTCCACAGGACAAAAGCTCATCCATCAGCCCCTTGCCAGCTGCCTGACCCAACCCACGGATCCCCCTGACCCCAAGCAAAGCCCAGAGCCCCCTCTACAGCCTCTGGCCAGGACCAAGGTGCCCAGGATGGGGCTGGCACACGCTGGGCTGTGCCAGCAGACTGCTCCAGCCATCAGGCAACCAGGGCTGGGTTCAAATCAGAGAACAGCAAGAAATTGTCAAGCCAAGAACAACGGCAGAGCTGGAAACAGAGCAGTGCTTCACTCTGAACAAACACGAGATAATTCAGCAGAGCCCGACTCCAGCTCCTTCCCGAGATAGCGCTGGCGGCTCCTCTGAGCGCAGCAGACAGAAGCAGCAGAAGGGAGGGTATGGAGAGGGAAATGCAACCAAAATTAGAGTGAATTAGACTAAACCAAAACAAGGACAGAGGGCTCAGAGCTCCTGTTGAGCTTTGCTGCTGACTGCCAACGCTTAACCCAAAGGATGTTGGCACAAGACAAGCACTGGAATAACGTGAGTGCAAAAAAAAAGACTCAATGCATAAAGACACACACACTGCCCTGTCCCAGTGCCAGGCTGCTGGGCACACCTGGCCTTTAGGGAAAGTGCAGCTCAGCAGAGCCATTTCAGCTTGCTGTAGGTCACTCCTGTGTTTGACTTCATCTCAATTTGTTCTCGTACCTTTGCTGTACAAAATCTGGCTTGAACAGAGGAGGATTCCAAACAAAGCTCTGTGGGGTGCATTTACAAGTGAAGAATGAGAGGCAAAGGGAGCTGCCAGTGGTTTCCAGTGTCACAACCCCTTTTCCTAGCAGCAGTCAGAGGAGCAGCATCAGAAGGCATCACAAGAGGCATCAGAAACCTTCAGAGATGACCCATTCCTTGCTAAACTTCTTTTTACCAGCTCTGATGTCTCTGTAAGGATCAGGAAGTGTGGATGCTCATCTCAAGGTTTGGGTTTCTCTGTCCACTCACTGGCAATTCCAGTGGGGTTACAGCTGAGCTGTTCCTCAGTGTGGGAACTTTTCCCCACGCCAGCTCCGTGCTGCCTGTGCCACCTCCTCTCTGTCACAAACCCCTCCAGACACCTCAGGGACAAGTCCCTTACTGCTGGGCATACATTTGTGCTCAGTGAAAACAAAATGTCATGGAAAGAGTAAAACCTCTACTTTTTCTCCCTCCTTGGGAATTTTTGCTCCTTTAACCACTCTGCTATTATTTCACCAAATCACCCCTATCTCTTTACAAGTAAATAGAAGCTGTTCCTTCGTGAGGGGGTGGGGGGAGAGAGGACACTGTTTTCCCTCTGCAGTATCAGCTTGCAGCGTGACACACAGTTCACTGTGAAAGCAAACAGCCCTAATGAGGGTGGCTGTGCAGTTGCTGCTCCCTGTGTCAGCTCCTTAGCAGGGTCAGTGCCAAGGAAATGGGGAGCAGGACATGTCCCACATCCTTTGTCCCCCTAAGCTCCTCGCTGGGGGACAGATCCTGTGCCAAACCTGCTGGGACTGCAGTGGAGCTGGGGTCACTGCACCCTCTGCTGTGTTTACACCACTTCAAAGGGTGAGAAATGATGCATCCAGAGTGCTGGAGTGCCAGGGACACAGAGAAAGCTGTTTTCCAACTTTAGATGGTGTTTGGATGGGAGGAGAAGCCATGAAGTACCTCAGGCTGGGGTCAGATGTCCCTACGCTGGGGGATCAGCCTGTCCTAAGGAAGGGGTAGGAGTAGCAGCCTAAAAATCTCCATCCACAGAGCTGGGCAAGCAAACTCTGCAGTCATTTGGGGCACCACTGATCCCACTGACCTCAGCCATGGCATCTGCATCCCATGGACCATGCTGGGCTCTGGAGCACTTTCCAAAAGCATCTTTTTCCTGCTTACCAGAGACAGGCACCTCCACAGGCTGCTAGGGCAGACCCCACTCCCAAAGGGTGAGCTGTAGGTTGCATGGCCCTGCCTTCAGGACCCCCCAACCCCAGGGTCCTGGAAGGGGGCAGAGATGGCCATCACCCCCTTTTCCCTCTCAGCTGGAGGATCAGAGCTCCTCCTGTCTGTTTGCTCACATGTGCCTTTTCTCAGGCTGTGTATTTCTTTTCACTTTTGACCAACCACCACCATTTTAATTAGCCCCCAGCTCCATCACAATTATATCCTTATATATCCTTGCCTTTTATCTGCCTATCAGAGAGCTGTCTGTCAGATTTAGGACACCCCACAAAGCTGCTCCTCATGCTTTGAGTGTCCCCATTGACTCAGGACAGGATCCCAGGCTGTGGAAACCACCATCACATCCTCATTCTTCACTCAGCTTTAATTTACTCCTGACACCAGGAGTCCCAAGCTTCTCCTCTCTCCTTCATTGTGGTCTCCAGCCACCAACGCAGCCCAGCACCAGGGGCTGGGGGCAAATGACACCCGAGGAGCGTTGCCATGGGCACAGACAATCTGTCCCTCTGGGTTCCCATGGCACCAGGCCAGACATGCAGCGGTGATGAGAGGGAAGAATACACACCAGCCAAGCTATTTGTAGCCCATCTAAGCACCTCACAAGTTAAACAGTTTGTCTTTCTTCCCCCTGCTCCCAGCACCCATCCAGCTCTGGGGGCTCCCCCACCCACCAGGGCAGCACTCACGGTGCACAAAAGGCAAAATAATTGTCCTGAGTGACCTGGAGACAAAAATAAAATTCAACGTGGGTGCTCAAGCGTGGCCAAGGGCAGAATTTGGTCACAGTGAGCTGCCTGTTGGCTGGTTTTCATGTTGCAGTTTTTGGCATGAAGTCTCATCTTGGCCCTTGCTGCAGGCAGGGGTAGGGCAAGGACTTGTGCCCAGGGCTGGGGTGCAGCAGGACCCCAAAAAACCCATGGGGGAATTTCTCCAGCCCTGGGAAGCACAGAACACAACAGAGCACGCAGGAGGCAGGGCAGGAGGATTTCTCTAGAGCATGGGAAGGACATGGCAGTGGAGACTCATCCCTGTGGCCAGGGACAGCTCCTGTCACCCTCTCCTCTGCAGGCTTGGACAGGACATTTTTCCAGTCTGGGGTGGTTTCCAAAGGCACAGAAGCTTCATCCAGCCCATCTCCACGTGCCACAGGAAGGTTCCCTGGGTCTCCCTGGGCTGTGCCTGCAGACCACTGATCACCCTGCCAGAGATGAGGCTGCATCAGCTGCCAGCACTCAAGTTCTGCAGCATTTTAAACCCACTCTGATGTCCCATTCTGCTGGTGATGTCAGCCAAAAGGTATTTCAGCAGAGGAGGGGGAAATAGCCCAGCAGAAGCTTCTGGTGTGATCAAATCCGGCATAAACTTTGCATACAAATTAAGCATCTTCCTTCTTTAAACTGATCCCCCCTTCTCCAAGCCCTCAAATTCATATCACCCCTCAGATCTCCCCACAAGCAGGGGAAATCAGCAGCTAGCCAGTCTGCTGGACATGGTGGTGAGAGCAAGAGGAATTAGTCTCCATAGTACATGAAAAGAATTAGGACTATTTAATCTCCTTTTCCCCTTATCAGTGGTCTCAAATATCCCTTTGAGAGGGAAACACGGTGGAAATTCCTGCAAATCTTGCCTACAGTTAAGGAATTGACAAGATTTTTCAGCTTTTTCTCTCTGTGTTTGAAAAATTGCCACATAAAGGAAACAATCTTTGGGGCACATATAACTCACAATAGGCTGAAACATTATCTTAAACTATTCGTCTGCTTCCTGCTTAAGTAAGCATATTAGGAATGTGTGTATATATTTCTTAGACAGCTTAAAAAATAAAAGAAGAGGTATATAGTCTGTCCTGCTTTTGAGGAGCATGTTGTTTATGTTGTTATAAGCACAGATCATATTTATAGCTGAACACTCCGTGAAAGTGCAGCCAGGCTGGGAAGCATTTGTTAGGTTTAATGATCTTTTATTTAACTGGTGCAGAAAAATGCAGCCCTTTGGATTGATTCATGACATGAATTGTACAGAAACCCTCTTCCTTGAGAAAAAGGAAAATCTCAAAAGGTCAACCTGACATTTCAGCTTTCTCAAACACCCAGCAGAGAGATGTTCACAGAGCAAAACCCCAGCCTGACAAGCTGGATGGGGTTAGGGCAGGGAAAGGCTAAACCACAGCCAGAAATACCTTTCAGGACATAAAGCAGAGCCATTTAAATCACCTGGACGGGAAGGGACCCACCTACAGCAGTCCCTGAAGCCACCTGCAAGCCAAGCCAGCCCAAAGGGAGCTGGTGCAGCAGGGGCTCCCTGACCCTCCCTGTGGCCACGGGGAGCAGCCAGGGCTCCAGCCAAGCACATCCCTGTGCCCATGGTGGGCTCTGAGCACCCACCAGTCCTGTACTGACCATAAAACACCTCCCAGTTCTTCCACACACACAGGGGTGCTTTGTGGTGGGAGCTCCCAAAGCCCAGGACAGCAAACACCATTAGTGTTTCCCTTTAGAACCCCACAGTCACTTAACTTGGTGTTCTGGTTTGAAAGCAAAACCAGTGAGAGACTCCAAGTCAGAAATACAATTTATTAGGAAAAGGGAAAAAGAAAACAAAGTGCATGCAATAATATGAAAGAAAAACCACGGACAGGGAAAGCCAGGACAGCGAGAATTGCTTCACACTGGCCACATTCTAGGAAAATCTCTGCATTTTCAGTACTTGGCAAGTCAGGAGTTCAAGCAGCAAGTAAACAAAACATGAAAACCAAAACAAAACACTTAGCTACTTTGTCCTTATCTGCCTGAATTCTCCCTTTTATCCCACAGCTTCAGGGGAAACAAGGATACAGGCAAAGGGAAGTTATTCCACAGTGCCAGTTTCACCATCAGCATCACTGGCCCTCCCCACCAGAGAGCTTTTGTCACAGCCATGACACACAGAGTGTCACCATACAATTCCAGAAGGCTCTAAGCACCCCCAAACAGAGTAACACCTCACCAGAATGCTTCTGGCATCTGCCCATACAGAATGCCACCAGGGCACTTCAGAGGGCTGCAAGCATCACCCTTTTTGTTCTTTACCCAACCTTTTATACCCCTGGTGTCCATGCCCTGCACCTGTGTGCCCTCTGCTCCCTTGGCACACCTGGGCACTGCATGGCCCATTGCTGTCAGTGCTGCTCACCTGCTTTTCACAGCTGGAACCTCTGGGGATGAGGCTCAGCCCCAATCCCAATCACCACAGGCTGCTTTCACATGGATTAAATTGCATCTTTGAAAACCAGCACCCTTTCAGAGGGCAGCCCCAGGGCTCCTGCCCAGGCCTGGCTGCTCTCAAGTAAACTTGATTACTCCAGTTAAACCTCTGATGTAACAGTTCTCTGCAAATTTTATCAGCTTCTGTTTTCAAGGAATCTAAGAAACAGAAGAATGCATTAAAATTCATCATTCTTTCCAGGAGGAGTTTTATTTACCCCAACCAGGCAAGGTGCAGAGAGATCTCTGTGCTGCCTTGCTCCCCACAGTGTAGTTGGGGCAGTGGAACCAAAAGTTTTGGTTGGAAACTTCCTTCAGTTTTTACAAGAACCAGATTTGCAGTGCAGGATCTGGTTGCTCATTGACTGCCGTGTCTCCTTAACCTTATTTTTGGACCCACTTTTCATAGGCTGGGGGTGAAGACAAACTTTTACTGTGGTAGGTAACAGAGAGGTCCCAAAGGGGAGCTCCACGAAACACCACGGTAATGGCACTGTGAAAATATGGTCAAGAGGAATTTTTGCTGCCTACACAGCAGCATCCAGCCATGGCCAGTGGCTGCTAGAAAAAACAGAAGGTTGTACCAGTGCCACTGGGCCTGGTGGGACAATTGTGGGTTTGTCTTTAGGATGAAAGAAGGAAATCAGTTTGGACTGTGTCAAAGCCCGGAAAGCACAGTGGGGAGATTTAATGAGAGTTTAATCACCGCTTTTAATGGGATTTGCTGCTGGTCCTGCAGGGTAGAGGAATCACAGAATCATTAAGGCTGGAAAAGACCCTTAAGATCATCAAGTCCAACCACTGACCCAGCACTGCCCAGCCCACAACTAGACCATGTCCCCAAGTGCCACATCTGCTCTGTTTTTAAATCCCTCCAGGGATAATAACTCCATCACTTCCCTGGGCAGCCTTTTCAAATGCTTGACAGCTCTTCCCATGAAGAATTTTTTTCCTAACATCAAATCTAAACCTCCTCTGGTGCAGCTTAAGGCCACTTCCTCTCGTTTTGTCACTTTTTACCCAAGAAAATCAACAAACTGGAGCTCCCTGCCCATCTCTCTGGGTTATCACTGCAGGACCCAGAGTCCAGCTCCAACATGGAGCAGCCTCAGGTCCCCACTGCTCTTTCATGCCTCAGGTGAGCACCTGGATGTGGTGACCATCTCCAGGTGAGCCCTTAGGACAGCTTGACAGGACCTGTGAGGGGGAAGGTGTTCCAGAAATCAAAATGGACACTGTTTTTTTTCCATGAAAAACGAACAGATTTCACCACTAGGGGATCAGCTTTGTCGATGGTTGTTGTAACCTTTTCTCCTTCTTGGAGCAATTTTTCTCCTGAAGAAGCAGCTGCCAGGCCAATTCACAGGGATTGCTCTTTCCAAAGGTGGAAAATGCCGGGCATTGTGTCCAGCCTGTGTTTGAAGTGGGGAAAAAGCAACTTTGAATAAGCTTTTGATGGGGCCCA
This sequence comes from Chloebia gouldiae, assembly GCA_003676055.1. Lineage (NCBI taxonomy): Eukaryota > Metazoa > Chordata > Aves > Passeriformes > Passeridae > Chloebia > Chloebia gouldiae. The sequence continues at coordinate 6,553,717 of QUSF01000033.1, read as the reverse complement.
TGGCTTTGCTTGACCATAATGTCAGCTTGTAATTAGCAACAGATACCACTTCTGTCACTCCTGATGTTATCATCAGCCGTCTTGCATTTCAGAGTGAGGAGAGGCATGTAAATTATGGGCAATTTGGTCTCTGAAATGGATTTTATGGGGTTTTTTTTCTGCTGGGTGACCTGGGAAGCCTGGGGTTTGTTACAGAGATAGTCCTTGAGCCAGCAGAGAGGAGCAGCAGGAAAGCAATGAATGTTACAGAGGAAACACAGCCCTGCCAGCTCCTCCATGAAGGCAGAGCTGCGTGGTGGCTCTCACAGGGGCTATTTTGAGACAGGAGAAGGTTTGGAAGGAGCCACTGTCCTTTCCTCTGGAATGGGGGTCTCTGCAAGGCTCCATTCCTACACCAATGTGCAGAGCTGGGTGGGAAGAGGGTGGCTCATGCCTGGGCAGCCAATGCAGACTTATTTCTGCTCAGCATCTTGCAGGTACTCACCTCACTAAGGCTCAGCTGGCCTGAGAACAATCTTCTCCCCTCATTGATAGAAAATATTGCCTTCAATTAAAATTCAGTTTTCAGAGTGAAGGAAAGGTTTGTGCTTCCCAAAGCAGGTATGAATTTTTGTAAGAAAAACAAAAACCCTACACTCACGTAATTTCCAATTTTGACCAAAAGCAATTCTAACATTTTTCAGGAAAAGAAAAAAAGGAGAAAATTTTTTTTTGTTTCTTTTTTGGAGTGGGGTGGAGCAAGGGAAGTCTATCTTTTGCATCAAGTCCAGTGAGTTTGCCAGATCCCCTGGCACTGCTCTGCAGCTTAACAGGTCCCACTGCCAGAGCAGTGGCCCAGTATTTGATTTCATCTATTGCTGTACCAATTACCAAGTGTCCTGTTTCTCCTTGCTCTGGCCTTCTGCAGAAGGACTCACACCAGAGCTGCTCTTTACAAAAGCCCCCCAGGAAATGGGCTAAAACAGAATTTGGCCCCACATTGACTCTGTGGTGTCAAGTTCTCCCCTTTTATTTGCTGGAGGAATTCAAGCATCACTCTGCTGCTCCAATCTTTCTATCTCCCACTGGCAAATAACACAGCCAAGAAGGTTATCTGCCTCAAACAGAAATAGCTTATGTTTAGAAAAGAATTAAAATTTGTTCCCTTTAGAGTTACAACCACATCCTCAAAGCTGTTAACCTGAAAGTGAACTTCAGATAATAAAACTCTAACCTCACCCCTACAGAGGAGCCAGCAGTCAGGAGCTACCTTGTGTTCTCTCCCCCTATCTGCCCCATCGATTGCCTGATAGCACAGCTTGTTTTCCTTTTTTCCAAGGGGAGACAGCTACTAAATCTGTGCTCCCCATCCCTCTCAGCACTCTTGGGCTTCTCCACAGCTGCAACGCTTTTCCATCGGCCCTGCTCTCAGTTAAATAAACATTATGACACATACTGATTGCTTTAACAAACTTTACTGTTCCACGTCCTCGGCGAAGCACGGTTATCTTTTTACAGGGAACATTCCTTTCCTGTTGCTATGCCTACTTCAGCACCATCCAGCGTGATAGCCAAGACTGCTGAACAAACCCACAATTTCCAACCACTCCGCTTTGCTCATCTTGAAATAGCTCAGGAGGGGTGTGGGGCCAGGCTGGCGGCAGATGGGAGCTGTCAGAGCTCCTCTGCCACAGCTCATCCCAGCCAGGACCTGGCCATGCTGAATGTTGTCTTCTGAAAACGCCTCAGAGCTAAAAATGTCTTTGTGGAGCGAGGTGGGAGAAGGAAAAGAGAGCTGTGGTCATAAATATTCTCCCAGCACAGCAAGGGAAGGTTGGTTTTATCCTCCCCATCAGGCTGCGCTCGATGTTCTATAATTTGCAACTAAATTGCAGAATCCAGAAATATTTCCGGCAAATGGTATTTCACAACCATTCATCATCGTCGTGCACAATTTCCTTTGCATGACAACCTGTGTTTTAAAACTCACAAAGAGAGGGGAAACTGCCATTTGTTTTGGCCAAGCCAAAATCGCCCTTGGCCCCGGGACTGCTGGTGCTGTGGCTGCTCACGGAGATAAATCCTGGCAGGGCAGGTCCTGCCAGGTGGGCCAGGGCATCTCCTGCTCCACAGCTCACCCAACAGTTTGAAGAGCTGAGTGCATCTCTGTTGGCCTCTCCCAACTCCCAAGTTGGGGTTTTATTCCAGGGCTCAGACAGGGATTCTTGGAGGCATGACAGGGCTGGGTGTGTGCAGCAGATCCACGTGGAGAAAATCTGTTGTCTGATGTCTGGAACATCAGCTGAGCGTTTTTCCATTTCACTCTTTGCAGGTTGCACAAGGTGAAGATTGAACAGATGCAATCCTTGTGTTCATTTGCCTTTATTAAAGGAACAATGTACCTGCACCTTACCAGCAAGCCCTACACCTAGGAGAAGTACTGTGGGTTATAATGGGAACAAATTGGCCTTCCCTGGAAAAAAAAAACACGTCCAAAGGCTTTTCTGGTCCATCAGGAACAATTCTTTGCTGTAATTCCAGTGTTTTTTCTCACTGGTCAAGATAACCACGTTGGAAAGGGCTCTTTCCCACCATACCCTACTAGAACATGCCCTGCTCTGGAGTGCAGCTCCCTACCCCAGCCCCCACCTCCTTTGCCAGACCCTGTATTTAAACTCGGCTCAGATTAACAAGCTGGTCCCTTTTTCAGCTTTTCCAGCCCATTTCCTGGGCCTAAGCTCTGCTGACCCACAGAATCACACAATGAACGAGGTTGGAAAAGACCTTTGAGATCATCAAGTCCCACCTGTGACCTCACACCTCCTCATCTACTAAACCATGGCCCTGAGTGCCCCATGCAGGCTTTTCTTGCTCTCCTCCAGGGATGGTGACTCCAGCACCTCCCTGGGCAGATGATTCCAGTGCTCAATCACTCAGTGAAGAATTTTTTTTCCTGATGTCCAACCTAAACTTCCCCTGGTGCAGCTTAAGGCTGTGTCCTCTCATTTTTGGGAAAAGAGACCGACCTGACTTCACCTTCCAGAGAGTTGTAGGGAGTGATGAGGTCTCCCCTGGGTCTCCTTTTTTTTCCAGGCTAAACAACCCCAGCTCCCTCAGCTGTTCTTCACAGGGTTTGTGTTCCAGGCCCTTCAGCAGCCTTGTTGCCTCCTCTGGACCCAGGGCAGCTCCCCATGTCCTGACACCCCCATCCAGCCCTGCTCCACCCTGCACATCGCTCTGGGAGAGAGAAACCCTCTCTGGTTGGGTTTTTGTCGTTGTTGTTGTTGTTGTAGGGCAGCTTGGCAGACTCCCTGTAATCACTTCAGAAGTGCAAAGCAGCCTGATCTACATCTCTGGTTCACACCTAGTTTTTCAATTATATTTTTGGAGTGAGCCAGATTCTTCAATTGGAAAGGATGTTACCTGGTGCCTCTGCAATGAGGATCAGTGCTAATGCTTCCTCTCTTATTCTCCCATGTGTTCTGCATTCAAAGCAATCCTAAAATCTACACTTGAGATAGAAAATTCTTCTCCCAGGAAGATCCTTTCAGTCATAATGGCATTTTTCCTCATCTGCTGTGAATGTCATTGCTGCAACATTCCCTTTTAGCACTCTGGGCTGTAGCTCTATATTAGGCCAACAAAAATAATAAGTCCTAAAATGAAAACCTCCAGATGATCTTGGCAGAAACAGCACGTCCATCACAAATGGAAATCACATTTGATACTCCACAATGGCAGGAAACTCACCTGGTTTTATTTAGTCTCCATGCAGCTATGTGCTATTGGCACTTCTCCAGAGTATCTTTTGAGAGGGAATTTTTTTTTTAACTCTCAGTTAGTGTCTGTCTTTTCTTATCTAAAACAACCCTCATGTTTGATTTTCACTGAGGCCCTGTGCTGATTTTTTTGTTTGCCTACTGTAAAAAGGTATAAGGGAACTCAGCAATTCATGCATTTACAGCTCCGTTCCCACAACAAGGTGCTTAAAATAAAGAAATTGGCTCAGGGTAATTGCTTGATATGAGAAAGATTATACAGGCAATGAACATCTGTATCACAGCTACAGTTGATGGCTCTGAGTTCTGTATCATGTGCCAGGAGCTCGCTGCCAAAAAAAATAGTCAGAAAAAAAAAATCCAGCCCAACATATGCTTATATAAGACTCCTCCAGTATGCGAAGAAGCTCATTAAAAAAAAAAAAAAAGAAAGAAAGAAAGAAAGAAAAGGAAAAAGACAAGAGTGTTGAAACAACACAGGAAATTATGCAACTGATACCTGAGCCTGAGCATTGCAGATCCTATCCGGAAACCTCCCCATCTCACAAAGCTTTGGTAAAATAAAATAAGTTTTCCTTCTTTTTGCAACTGAACTTGTTGATACAGAGTCAGGTGGAGGTTTTGCATCAACGTGGCCACTGCAGGCCAGAGCAGCAGCAGCCCAGCCAAGTTTTGTGTGATTTTTGTGTCATCCCCAGCACCTGGCCATGGGGATATCCCCCTTCACGGGGGGATGTGACCCTGCCATGGCCTGGGAGCCCCCAGGGCTCAGCAGGCAGCCCAGGGGCACTGGCTGATCCTCTGACTTGTCTCTGTGGCTCGTAGCATGCGAGCTGCAGGGATTAAAGGGAATGGGGAAACAAGTTTGGAATTAAATCAGCTGTGAGTTTTTGCCAGAAATTTAAGCTGACCCACAGAAAACTGATTTCTGAGATGAGTTCAAGAACATTTCCCACCCTATTATTTCCATATTTGCCTTTGACATCCAGGAGGGTCAGACGCCCTTCTTCTCCAGGAACCTCGGCGTTGGGCCTCTGTAATCCCCAGCTCACCTGGGGCTCCCAGAAATTCACTTGGGAACGTGAGGCAGAGCCACAGAGCCCACCACCCCCGTGGGTGAGCAGGTGAGGGTTCTGTGAGCTGCAGTTCTCTCTCAGCACATGGCAGGAGCCTGGCTGGGACTTGCCCAGGCACAGCACTGGGAGCTCAACACCACCTCCAGACACGCCACGGGGGATCCCCTTCCCACCTAGCAAAGAGGAGGAAAAGTTCTCAGGATCCCTTGAGCTCAGGAGGGGGGCTGCTGACCAGAGAAGCTCTGGCTGTGCTGTGTTCTGGTGAAGAACTCGCCCATCCCATGACCAACCCCCCTTGCTCATGGTTTGTGTCTGCACCAAGGGGCTGGACACCAGGAGAGGGAAGAGAGAAGCATCAGACACCTAAACCTTGCCAGTTTTGTAGTGAAGGGAAGGGAGGGCAAAGGCAGGACAGGACCAGAACAATCTCCTTGCCCTGAGTGAAACCTGTCTCCTGAAAGAGCTGCCTGCAGAATGCTTTGAGAGGAACCCTCCTGTAGCAGGGAGTGAAGAGGCATTACAGGATTGGGCTGGAGAGGCTGGAGCTGATGGGAGTCTCCATACTAGCCAGAAGCTCACCCTGTTCTTGTTTAGCCTTTAGGAAGCCACACATTCAGGGGGATGCATGCCCTTGCCTTCACCCAGGTGTCTCCCTGCTCCCACACCACCCACCTCAGCATTAGGTTGTCCTGTCCCCCTGGTCCAAAACCACAACCTCCTTCCTTCCTTCCTTCCCCCCTTCCTTCCTTCCTCTCCTTCCTTCCTTCTCAGCTCCCTCCCCATCAGCCCGTGGCGAACATTCACAGAGCCTGCAGGGATATGTTCCTCCTCTTGGGCTGCAGAGCCCCAGAACTGCCTGAAACCAAATTAATAGCTTAATGTCAGGGAAAGAAACACATCCCCACTGCTGCCTTCCCAGGCCCAAACCCACAGCACCTCATAAATAGCCCCACTGCAGGGTCTGGCCATGCCCTTTGGCTCAGTGGGACCTGAGCCCCGTGATCATGAAGGAGCCTTTTGTACCTCTGAAATGCTGTGAGCTTGTGAAACAAAGTTCCAGCAGTCCCAAACTCCTTGGTGCCCCAGAAACTGAGTGAGCAGAGGGGCTGGGAGAGTTCCTGAGCACGTCTCAGTGGGCAGAAGGAGGACAATCTAATCAGATGTGGATGGAGAACAAATAAAAACCAGCTGCTTCTCACCAGATCTTCTCCCAGCTGGGGGAAAAAAATTGCAAACACATACAAGAACAAGGGAAGAGGCACTGATGAGCTGTTATCTGAATTTATTGCCATCATCTGACCCACAGTGGGGTCTACTTTTTTTCATTCTTTAATTTATAACCCAGTTTCTCATCGCGTCATGACATCACCCAGGGAGTTAGATTTCACAAACACGCAAACACATCTCACTGGAAACAGGATGAACCCCTGGGCCATCCTGGGCTCTGTGTAGCATCGCCCCAGCAGCACTCCCCAGGCACCCTCTGTTCCAAAAATATCACTTGGTGTGGCCGTGACAGAGCCACCCACCCTTCAAGCTCTGAGGGCAGCTTGGGGGGATTTTTGTGCTGCTCCAGTCTCAGGCAGCATTCACCCTCGTGTGCTCTCGCTCCACCCTCACTGCGCTCTCCTTCCAAGGGTGCTGGAAAGCTCTGCACTCCAGGATGATCCATGCTGTTTTCTTTTGGCAGTACAATCTATCAAAGCCTTCAGAGACTGGGTGGAAGCAGAGCTGCCTCCTCCATCACTCACTCCAGGCTCAGGCTGGAGAAGCCAGTGGTCAGCATGTCCTGACCAAGGCATTCCCTGCTCCAAGAGCAGCACGGCCCATGTGGACAGCCCAGCAGGGAGCTCTTGGCTTCCCTGAACCTAACATTGGAATGAGACAGCTGCCATTCATTTGTCTGAATTCTCTGATATTTGTCTGCCTGCAGCTTCCCTTGGTGGGAAATCAGGAGCTGCCCCTCTTCACGGCGATCTCAGCTGAAAGGCCAGGGCCAGATGAGCTGGGGTTTAACTTCCCTCTGCTTTCAGAGGTGCCAAGAGGAGCTGCAGCTCAGGGGGGGCATGTGCAGAACACTGCCAGCATGGGCAGTTCAGCTCCAAACTGCTTTTTAAACCAGTTCAGCCAAAGCAGTGTGAGACTGGATAGAAACCAGCTTGGAGACCAGCAGCAATAATGCACCTACTGAATTCTGTGCATTCAGTAAGAATGACCCAGGCTGCTTTTCCCAACAGCTTGCCTTAGCTTGATTACCTGTAAAATCAATCCAAACCAGTGGAATGTGAAATGGGACAAAAATGAACTTCCCTACGATGTGCAGGCAGGGAGAGGAACACAGCAACTTGCAGCTGGTTCACCTTTCCTTCAGCACAGCCACGTCTGGGCAGGGCTTGTCCTGGGGCTGGACACCAGCAGGGCCAGCTGGTGGCCCCATAGGAGTCAGCATCGAGTTGTTCCATCCTTTTCTGTGCACCCAGCCCAAAATCCACCCACCCAACTGCTCAGCTCCACACTGATGCTCTCATGAGCCCCCAGGTTCTCTGCAGCAGATTTAATCCAGGAGCTCTGGGAACACCTCCTGGAAGAGCAGGAGCAGCTTCTTCCAGCCCATTTGCTGGCTGGGATAATTCTTTCTGGGACTGATGATCAAGAAGCCATTCTGTCCTGAGAGGGCAGTGATTTGTTCTATAATGCTCATGGCACTGCTTCAGTGCTTGGCAATTCTGTCTTGTTATCACTGGTGGAGAATTTTACAGGCCACTGACAGACCTTCAAACGCAGCCATTGCTGTGTGGAAAATCCAATTTGCTTTGGAAGTCTCCTGACACAAGGCCTTGTCTTCATGGTCCCTTGGCAAACCATTTTCAGCACATGCATTAGTTCATGACCCTGTGATTTAACGGACATCATTAAATTTTAGCAGAAGAATCTATCACTTTGAAGGAACCCCTAACAAGTGTGTGACCTAAAAGTGAGACCTAACATCCTGGCATCTTCACACAAAGGGCTCCTTTTCTCTTAACATTTGGCTTATCTCCACGCCACTCCCAGGTCAAGTTCAGCAGTGAGCCCTGGTCCTCAATGCACCATTGAGCTGCTCCAGGAAAAGCAAATCTCATCAAAGCAAAAAATGTAAATGTGCATTTCTTCGCAGCATCCCCCATTGCCAAACAGATAACAAGTTTATGTAGGCAGAGGGAAAAAAAATCCCAATTTGAATAGTAATTGTTTGCTTATAAATTAACCCACAGAACTGTGCCACATGCTGTAAAACAATTTTACATTACATGGGCTTAAACGGTGGGGCTGCTATAATAAACTCTATGTTGAGTCACCAAATTCCTCGCATTCTTTGACTTCCCATTATGTCTCAAATGTCAGATATTTCACTGGGGTAACAAGCAGTAGCAAGGGCTGAGGGTTTGTGTGGGTTCTAATTGTAAAAGCAACATTCTCATAGAGAAGGACAGGCGAGGTTCACAACCCCACTCTGCAGCTTGGGCAGATTGGAGGAGCTTCAAAGACTCCTTGTCTCCCCACTGGGTTGTTTTGGGGTTTAAGGCCCCTCCAGTCCTGCTGAGGGTCTCAGATCTGTTCAGCACCCCCAGCCCCAGGCCATGGAGCCTCTGCAGGCTGCTGCCTCCTCATGAGAAATGTGTGTGAGAGCACGGCTGCAGCCTGGGGAGGCTCCTGGCTTTGGGCAAAACATCAAAATTAGCAATGGCCTGACAGCTACTCTCCCTTCCAACCATATTGTCAAAGTAAGGCTTTATCACTTTGAGATTGTTCAGTAAAACCTAGGCTTTATTTACTATAAAACTTCAGTGTTTAAAGATTTTAAGATCTTATGGATTCTCCCCTTCCTTTGCATTCTGGTGCAGAGGAAGCCAGACCTTACTTAGAGAGCATTTGTGCTTCAGTGCTTTTGGCTGATTTTCTGTGTCAGTAAAAGTGGCAATGTGTCTTGGCTCCCTTCTCCATGGGGCAAAAACAAACCTGTAGGCAATTTTTACCTAAGCTTTGCCCAAAATTCAAGTAATGCTCCAAATTTGTCCATGTCCTTAAACATGGAGGCAGCTGGCAGAAGCTCAGGAAAAAAAAAAATTAAAACAGGAGCCCAGAAATACCCTGTGATGTACCCAGAACATGTGCATGTGCCTGAATTAAGAGAGGAATTGCCCAGGGGCAATGAAAAGAGATAAATTTCCCTTCCCTAAGTCTGGAACACAGGTTGGGCTGGTGTTTAACATTGATCCAGGGGTGAAGCAAAAAAAGTACTGGGAGGGTCAGGCTGTCATGATTCACCTTTTCTCCTCCTCCTGTCTTATGCAAACAGGGTTGGGAGAAAGGGAGGAACGTCCTGCTGTTGCTCACCCCGATGGCAGGAGCATCCAGAGTTGAGCCCTGTGCCCCACTCTGATTTCAGCCCAGAAAAACCACAAAAGAACCACATGGATTTATCATCTATGGTCTCTTCCCAACTAGAACCAACAGAAAACATCTGTAGGGGGAAGGAGCCGCTCATGTGCTGTCTGAAATGTCAGTGAAACCCAAGAGAAAAAACCAAATGTAGCAATTACCCAGGGCTCCTTTAGCCCCCTGCAATAATCAAATATAGATAATTTTCACTGACTCCTTTTTGTGCTGACTCCAGGCATGGAACAAAAAAGATCACAAAGGAAAAACACTCCCAATCCTCCAGTCTTTCTCAAAAACTGGGAGCTGAGGCTAACTAACTCGTAGGAGGAAAACACACAGCCAGAAGGGCAGGAGCTTTAAAAACTTAATCCCTTCAGACAAATGTGAAATACTTGTGTTTCAGCTGGGGCATGAATCAGAGATGATTCCCAGCAATCCCTGAGTCAATAACAGCAAGGGCTGGGTACAGTGGGTGCAGCTTTTCCCCCTCCCTCTACCTGCTGAATCCATCTCCAGCTTTTGAGGCTGATTTGGGGCTGGCCATGGCACCATTAACTCAAACCTAAACAGCCTGCTCCCATCACCCACAGGGAGCCACGGGGTCAGCTGGAAACCAGAGAAAATCTGTTCAGTCATTTCTGAAGGCAAAGCAAACCCTGATGATATCACTTACTCGTGCAGACACTCAGTCGGCAGTTTGCTGCCAGAGCACCTGGTCCTGCTGCCTCAAAACACTCTGAGGGAACCCCTTGCACTTTATTAACCAAATTCACAGGGTTTTTTTTTCCTAGAAAACCCAGTGAAGATGGTGTGCAGGGCCGTGGGTGCAAGTGGGACCACCTGGCACAGCTCAGCCCCAGCACGGTGAGGCTCAGCCCTCCTTCATCCTCATGGGGTGTTCAGGGAGATGCTCCCACCCATCCCAAGCAGAATCCCCCACTCATCAGGGGTTTTTGTGGTGGGGGAAGCAGTTTTGTCCTCCAGCTGCCTCTCATCAAGGCTGGGAGCTGCCCCCAGCTCCCTGACCACAGCTGGCCACTCTGTCTCCGGGCAGCTGGAGCGATGCCCACCAGAGCAGTGGGGTGGGGAGGGAGGACAGGGCCCCCAGCAGCTCAGGGAGGTCAGGAAACCTCACACACCACACAAAGGTTGCATCCCAGTGCCCTTGGCTGGAGAAGCACCCACCCCCAGGGTCCTGCAGAGAACCAGCCTTCAGCAGAACCCTCTTCCACCCCAGCACATGCAAAGGCAGGGGGGGAAGGTGTGGAACAGCACAGAGGGGACCAGGGGACAAAGCCCACTGTGATTGTCCACTCTGGCACCAGCAAGGGGACAGGAGGTGGCAGAGGGGTCTGCCTGGCCTGCCCACCTTCCCCAGGGTGTCACTGACTGAGGAAGAGCAGATAAACCACTCTGAAGATGTTCTCTGCTCAGGCCACGGAGCAGGAGCTGAGGCCACCAGTGAGGGTCCTGCCACCAGTGAGGGACCTGCCACCAGTGAGGGAGCTGCCACCAGTGAGGGAGCTGCCACCAGTGAGGGTCCTGCCACCAGTGAGGGACCTGCCACCAGTGAGGGTCCTGCCACCAGTGTGGGACCTGCCACCAGTGAGGGATCTGCCACCAGTGAGGGTCCTGCCACCAGTGAGGGACCTGCCACCAGTGAGGGTCCTGCCACCAGTGAGGGTCCTGCCACCAGTGAGGGTCCTGCCACCAGTGTGGGACCTGCCACCAGTGAGGGTCCTGCCACCACAGCCATCTCCCGTGCTCCCATTGCACTGGAGGTCTGAGCTGGGCCGAGCTCCCAGGGCACAGCCAGCACCACCACTCTCAATGGCTTTAGCAGCAAATAAACACAATAAACAGAGGGGAAAGGGATGCTCAGAGAGAGGAGACAACTTGTCCCTGAGTCACTGACAGCTAGACACGGATTGCAGGTCTCCTCCTCCTCCTCCAGACCTGCTCTGCTTTCCTGCCTGGGGATGTTGCTCTGTGGTTGTTTCACCTTCTCCCAGCCTCTCCCCAAAACAGTTTCACCCCCACTTCTCCCCAGCACTGAAGTGTCTAAGCAGCAAGCCCAGAGCTGGTGGTCCAGTAAGAAATGCAAGGAAGGAGGCAACCTCTCTCCTGGGACCAGACTAGGTGGCCCTTTTTTAGTTCATGAGGAAATCAAGGGGAAAAAATGAAAATAAAAAAAGAAGGAGAAAAATATCCATGCCCAAAGCTTATTTTTTCTCAGCAACTCCAATTGTTTCTGCTGCCTAATAAATCATGTAGGCCAGGGACAACCAATCTGCACAGCATTATTATTGTCTCAATACATTTGTTGAAAGAAAAATAACACTGTGGCTTTGCTGAAGCAGACAGGATCTGCTTTTCCAAAGGTTTGTTGATATTAGCCCACACTCTTGTTGGGCTCCATGTATACTCTGGACTGAAAGAGCTTTGCTGCATTCCCATCTCTAAGATACAGAGAGTCACCAAACCTAAATATTACCCTGAGCAGCTGAGACCTCAAAGGTCTTTCTTTGTTTTGCTCCACTCTCTGTTTCCCATTAACTCTTGAGCAGCATTTTTGCCTCAGACTTGCAGAGCCCAGGGCTGAACTTGGCTCCAGGCTGAACTCTCTCACATCCATCTAAACAGCAGCGAGTTTGCAACCTGCAGGATTTTCTCCAGAAGATTTTCCACTGGATGTGAGCAGCACAAATCCCCCCTTCCAGGGCCCAGCTGGCTCTGTTTGGTGCATAAGCAGCACTTTGGTACGTGGTCATTTCAGCAAGATTTTGCCATCAAACACCCCCAGGAAGTGATTTTCAGTCATCCCACATTAAGGAGCTGCATGTTTTGCTCCCCACCAGCCCAGTTCTCTGCAGCTCCTCGTGATGCCTGGAACAGAGGCTGGAGAAGGTTCAGAGAATAAAGTGGTGTTATAGTTTGATAGTATTTCTTAAGGACCTCAATTAATTATAAATCTATTAAATTATCTAAATTCTATCTCTATATATTCCATTATATATATTATTCATATATTAATTATTCATATATTAATTATTATAGAATATCTTAATACTTATATAGATATTTATTATTATAAATATAGTATATACCTTTGTTCATTATAAATTTATTCATAATTTATTAAAGGCCTTCAATTAATTATAAATGTATTAAATTATGTAAATTCTATCTCTATATATTCTATTATAGATAATATTTATATAATATATTATCTATTATATAAATCTTATAATTTATATATTATATACCTTTGTTAATTATAAATTTATTAAGAATTTATTAAAGGCCTTCAATTTATGATATTATTTATTAAAGGCTTTCAATAGGCACACCTTGGGCACTCAAAATCCTCCCAGAGGCTACACCCAAGATGGACAATGAGTTTTTCAGACAATTTTAAGTTTGGTCCATTTACATATCAGGGGTTAATTGTCCAATTACAGCTTCAGGTAATGAAGTCACATTCCCCTAGTTTGTGCCCCCCAAATTCACTTTTGTTTGTACTTTTCTGGGTCTGAGGCTGTAGGGTGTCCTTGAGTTTCAGGCTCAGAGGAATTGTTTTGTCTGACCAAAATGTGAAGGCAGTAGCTGGCACTTCATATGGAGTTGAGAATTATGCACCAATGCAGTGCAGGATCTGAAAAAATATAAAAGCTAAAATCTTAAGGTATAAATCACAGCCAAAAGCATCAGCACATTGTATGGAAAGACCATAAATCCCCAGAGCAGGGCCATCAGCACCCCTGTGCTTGCCCTTGGTGTCCCCAGGAGAAGCACAAAGTTGGACTGGGTCAGAGAGAAAAGCCCTGGGCTCAGTGCTGTGCCCTTGTCTGTCCATGCTCCACTTGTGCTATTGCTTCTTTCTGAATGAGAATCAAACAGCCTGGAGATTTTTCTGCCTTTTTTTTCTGACTTTTTTCCTTTCCACAGCACGTGGAAACCAGGAGAGCTCTCCAGCACACCCAGAAGGATCCAGCCAGGGCACACTAAAAGCAGCCTCAGCTTCCACAGGGATGTTCTCACCCCACCAGGGTGTCCACAGTGTGAAGGCCATGGGATGCACAGCACAGACCCTCAGAACCAGCCTGGCAGAGCTTTGGAATCACGTTACCTGACCCAAAGGAGTCTGATAAGAAAAAATGAAATGCCTGAGTTTTACTCACCCACAGCCCAGCCTTGCCTGCCAAGGAGGGACACACTGCCAAAGGGAGTCCCAAAAATCCTTGGGTGAGCCTTGGGGAGCCCAGGCAGGGCACATCAGCCCAGATGTGTCTGTTCACAGCCACAGCAGAGTGACCCCAGCCTGGAGATGTGGAGAGAAAGAAACTCTGATGCAAAAGAGCCAAGAGCAGTGAGTGCAGCCCCAGCCAGAGGCAGCTCCCAGCTCTGCACGCTGTGGCAGCCACTGACCATCTCTGTAGCCACTGAACAGCATCACAGCAGCTAAAAATTGCCCCCTGATACTCCCAAGTGTCAGACATTGTGACACCTTTGGCTGTAAAGGAAATGATAATTTCATTTTGAACGCTAAGCCAAGGCTACATAGGGTTTGGAAGTCGAACAACACAGAGGGGTTTTTCCACCCAGCTTCACTTCTGCTGCCTCTGCAGCAGTTCCCCATAGCCAGGCTGCTGTCACAGGGCTTGACATCATCTCCCATTCCTGCTCTGAGAGGGCCCTGCAGCATGAAGGGGGAAGGAAAGGCCATGAGTGTCACAAGGGAGATAAGGCAGCGAGCCAAACCAGCCCTGCAAAGGTGGGCAGACACAGCCCATCCCCTCTGAAGGGCTTCAGAAACAGGGCAAAAGCTAAGTGAAATAAAGGCCAAGGTTTAGATAAGGTTTGGCCACTTCTAAAAATCTTTTTTTAAGCATGATCAATAGATTTATTAGATCCTCTGAGCCCCAGGAGCCAGTCCTGCAGTGTTTACACCCATGGCACGAGGAGGCATTTGCAGCCACGGGTCAGTAGCAGGCACTTGAACAAGCCCAGACAGGGGATACCTCCACAGAACCTGGCTGAAATCAGTTCCAGTCTTCCTTGTCCAAAATCCACCATTTATCCCCAACCCACCAGTGTCCTCCAGCATTCAGGCTGGGACATTCCTGTGACACCCTGCAGCCCTGACCAAAATTCAGATTAAAACATCTTCTGTGGGATTGAAGAACACTGTTGTAGGGCAGCAACATTTGTGGGGGATTTTGAAAATATTTTTTTTTCCTTCCCTGGGAAAGACAGAAATTCTTTCTGCATTTGGGGCACAGTAATAGGCAGATAGGATTTCTCTGGAATAAACAGATTAAGAACAACCCAAGGAGGGGTGGTAACACTGCGGAGTCAGAAGGAAAAAGCCCAAGGGCAAGGCAAGCTTGGCTCAGCTGCCCCAGACTATCACAGGGCTTGAGGTGCAGCCGCTGCAGCTTATCAGCAGTGTAATGGTTTTGTGTCTGTGCTGAAATCTGCCCCTGAGGTGGGTCCGTGCCTGAATTTCTGTGTGACCCGCACTCTGCCGGGCCCCTCTGAGGAGCTGACACCTCTCCAAGGGCAGCCATCATCCACATCACAATGAGAGATGTGTTTGTTTGTGTCTCGCCCAAGTCCCCATTTGTTCTCTCCAAAAACCACAGAGTAATTCAGCCCCAGGGCAGGCTCCAGCCTGGCGACAGCCAGAGCAGAGTGGGGGTGCCCAAGACCTTCCCCGTGCCACTCCCTTTAAAAACAACTCTGGACTGAGGTGGCTGAACTGATTTTTTTTTAATTATTATTATTATTATTATTATTATTAATTTCCTCTCCAGGCAAATACAGGCTCTGCACAGACCAGTCTGACTCCAACTCAATCTGGTGCTTCCCAAAGGAACCGGAGGAACCGGTTGGTGATGGGGCAACCCCTCCACAGCCACCACGGTGGGCGCCTGTCCCAGCCCCCACACCCCCAGAGATGGCAGTGACATCCACACTGCCTCATCCACCTTCATCATCTCTGCCATTTTATAGGGAATTTCACCAGGTTTCCATGCAGTCAGCAACGCCCTCACCTCTGTATGGGGCAGCAGGGCTCTCCCTCCAGCTTGGCCCAAAGCCCTTCTCCCTCAGCTCATTTCAAGTGGGATAAACCTGTTTATCACAGGAGCAGCCTGTGATTCAGCCTCAAGGCTGCACTTTCCAATACAGAGAGGAGCCCACCAGGCTGCTGGAAGCATCAGGGAAGAGCCACCCCCCTTTCAGGACAGCCTGGAACTGGCAGCAAAGCTGCTGGGCTCAGCATCCCCTTGGCTGCAGCAGGGTCCCACCACCCCAGGCTCCAGGCTGAGAGGTCAATCCTCATTTTTACTGGCACAAGATGTTCCTCACATCCCAGCTCAGCGCCTAAAACTGACTGGCTGCAGAGGCTGCCAAGGCTCTGGTGTCCCAGGGGCTGGGACAATTTCCATAGAGTGTTTTCCACCCCAGAAGCTCAGCCTCACCCAGAGCAGGGAGTTCTGACACAAACCTGAGCAATACCATGAAATAACACTCCAGAAAGGCCAAAGGAAGATTCTCCCTGCCCCAATCCAGTGTGGGGCCACAGCAGCAGCAGCAGCAGCAGCAGCACACATCCACCCAAGGAATTAGCCCAGGCTGGGCAGCACGTGCTCCCCAGCAGGAGCACAAAGCACACCCAGGAGCAATCCTGAAGCTCTTACAGAACTTCTTGGCTCTTGCCCCAAAACAGGCAAGGCGTGACTCTCCCAAAACCAAGTAATGCTGACTCCTGCTGCTCTGCTACGGCCTCTGAGCCCCAGGAGATGCCTCTGGTTTTCAGAGAAGCCAGGAAAAGGCAAAGCAGCTGAATCAGCACCCAGCCCTGGGGAGAAAGCCCTGAGTCAGCTCTGCTTCCAGCACAAGTGGACACTCCTCCTGTCCTCTCCTCTCCCCTCTCAGCACTGCTGGCAGCCCCATCCATGTCCTGGCAGCCCCACGTCAGCTGCACACACAAGTGAGGCTTTGCAGGCTGGAGACCTCAAGCACAGGAGCAGCTCCTGCTCAGGGCCAGGTACCTCCCTGCAAGGAGCAAGGGCTCACCCAAAACCTTCTGGAAAACCTCACAGCAAACAGCAAGGCTACGAGGAGAGCTGTGGGATGGGTTATAGTGATGCCTTTAGGTTTTAGCTTTTCTGTTTTTCAGATTCTGTGCTGCTTTAGTGTGGAGGTCTGGGCTTCATTTTAGGGGATGGTGAGCTAGCTTCACAAAGTAAACAGTTCCCTCTCCAGCTGGGGTCCAAGGACAAGTTATCCAAACCTCAGGCCCAAGAGCACAAACAAGGTGGGCTGAAGAGAGAAAAATGAGAGGGATGGGACTGCATAACCTAAAGCTGTAATTGCACAATTAACTCCAATATGAAAATGGAGCAGAAGTTACAAAAGTGAGAGATCCCATGGCTGTTCATCCATTTTGGGTGCAGCCCTGGCTGGGCTCTGGTGCTGCCCAAGGTGGATCCATTGAGGAAATCCTTTTAATAAATCCCTGCTTTATTCTGTAGCTCTGTCCAGCCTCTGCTCCAGGCCAGCCTTCTCAAGGCATCAATAGAGCACCCGTGTCCTGCTCAACAGCCTTCAGCTGGGGAAAGGAGGCACGTGGGGGCCCAGCTGAAGCCCCAGCAGCTGCAGTCGCTGCTGGTGCTCTCATCAGTGTGGCTCAGGGCCATGGACAGGCACTCAGCATCTCAGGAATGGGCTGTCTGCCTCCTCAGAACCCTCTGAACCCTCCTGAGGCTCTGCAGATCTCCATGCCTACAAAGACTGCCTGCCTCAGCTTCTTCACTGTGTTTGGGAGTTCTGCTGGGCAGAGGGAAAGGAATCACAGATGAGACCAATTCCTTTAAACGAGGTGAGATTGAAATAACTCCTGAAAATTGCCCTTTCTGTTGTCTTGCCCATCCCCAACACTCTCAGAGCTCTAGCTGAGGCTCTCCCTGGATGCTCCTGCCCCAAAATGAGTGAGCAGCCAGGTGCTGGCCACAGAGACAGGCACAGATTGTCCCAGGCATTGTCCTGGGGAAGGCTGTGAGAAAATCAGAGAAATAATGAGAAACAATTCTTATCTCCACTTGCTGCACCTGCTGTTGTGCACATGTGGAATGTGCCATGGAGATTTGTTTACCCAAGGGTGATTTCTTAATTGGACACTGGACGGTGTTTAAATTGATTAATCAATTAGGTCAAAGCTGTATCAGACTGGCTGGAAGAGTTACTGAGTTTCTTAATTAGTATAATATAGTATAAAATAATATAATAAAGCAATTAATCAGCCTTCTGCAATCATGGAGATTGCAGAATCAGTGCTAATTATTACCCAGCTGGAGGCCTGCAGCAACCACCACATACTGGTGCTGATGGCTGCTGTGTTTCCAGTCTGCCATGGGCAGCCCACACCTTTGCTCAGCTCCAGCACAAAGCCCAGGAGAGCCACTGAGGAAGGACACAAGGCAGAAATCCACGTTTCCTGTTCAGCCTTGGCTAGAGATTTGCAAATGCTGTTTGGGGCAAAATCAAGGCATTTGGGGGATTTTGAGATAGGTGTGACACTCCAAAATGAACATCACAGGGCTGGGGTTTTTCACTGTCATCAGGCACCTTGGTTTTGGTAAGGGAGGAGGAAAGGGAGAGGAGGAGGAGGAGGAGGGAGTAGTGAGTGCTCACAGGTATTCACTGGGTCCCCTCAATGTCTCTCAGTGAGGCTCTGAGATCAAGGCTGATGGTGAAGGAGAAAGGATTATCTGCAAAAGGCTCCTTCGTGATCGAACATCCCAGAGTAAGGCCAGCTGGTCCTCACTAAAAGGAGGTTCAAAGTCAGCTGGAGGGGGCAGCCCCTGCAGCAGGAAGGGGAATCATTCTGCCAAGCTGGAGAGGAGAAATTTGATTCTTCTCCCCACAGCAGCCCCTCTCCTCCAGGACTGAATCGTGCTGCTGTTGAGACATTTCTTTGCTTTGGCTCTGTATTACTTCTAACCACTCTCAGACTTACACACAGCCCCCTCCTGATGTTTTTCTGGTTTACTTCTCAACCAATTTGGTTTTCAATTTGCTGTCTCCTCGAACAGCTGGTCCCAATATTGCTAACCTTACTTACCACTGAACCAGCATCTCTGACACGCATCACCAAGAGACTTTTCCAGTTCCAGAAGTAAGTATTGGCTAATTAAGCTTACAAGGAGCAGGAGAGCTCCTATTTGCCTCAGAGGTGTTGCACCACATCAGCTGGTCAGGCTTGGAGCTCAGACAAGCCCTATCACACTTCAAAGGTTTGCAGGAAACACCTGCTGCATTGCACCACGGCACGTCCCAGCCTCCTCCCCGGGCGTGAACACCCCTGGACACTCAGCAGAGCTTGATGCAAGAGCCAGATCACGTCTCCTGCCTCCTGCCAGGGTGACTCACTTCAAATCACAGCCTTTCCCCTCCCAGGCAGCACAGCAGCAAGAAGAAATCACCCATGCTGCTGTTCAAGGTGCAAACAGCTTGGCTGTTATTTAGCTTGAATGTGGACAAAGCGTTCTCCCCCAGAGCCCATCTGTGTCCTTGGATGAGGTCCTCAGTTCCACACAGGACCAGGACAGGGCCCAGCACGGGGGTAAATCAGGGCAGAACCTCCTCCAGAAAAGGCTGGGCCATGCTGATGGCAAGTACTTCTATCAGGAGAAGAGACCAGCAGCAGGCTGGAGCTAAAGCAGATGCTTCCCAGAAGGAAAACTGGGATCAGCCATGGGAGTGAGACAGCAGAACTAAAAAGAAAAGCTGTGTTGATGAAAAGGTATCTACAAGCAGCTCTGATCTTACAGCCAGGTGGCCTGAAGGTGGTCTGGGACGTCACTGGGGACAAACTGTGACCATCACACCTCCCTGCAGCCTGGCCATGCAAGATGCAAAGTGTATCAGCACAGCAGGGGAAAATGGCCTGTTCTTCCTGAATGGGAAGCAAACAGGTGAAATAATCATGTTCCTCTGGCCTGGCTGTCAGCACACCAAGCACAGTGACCCTGCTGCCCTCCATGCAGGCACTGAAGTCGTGGTGTTTGAAGAGATGACCCCGTGTCCCCACAGGATGAAGAAGGTCAAGTTTTCCCCCAGTCAAGCAGCATCTGATAAACCTCAAGCAGACCCTGTAGACACCCACACAACTTTCCCAACCCATCTATGTGTCACCACAGCAGGCTCTGCATGGCTCATACCTGGGAGGTGATTTAGCTCACCAGGGGGCTCACGGAAAGTCAGAGAAATCGAGGGTTACCATGGAAATTGTTTTCACCAACAAGGCAAACCACAGGCTGGCCAGAGTTCAGACACAAGAACACAGCACAACCCTCGTGCCTATTTACGGGCAGTGTTGCCCAACTGGAGGGGGCTCTTACAGAGGCAATTCAAGGTCATTACTTCTGCTTCCTAAGGAACAGATAAGTCAGCATGTTGCTTTTAAGAGGAACTCAATTATGCTAATTAGTTATCAAGAGGAAGCCCTTCATCTTCAGAGAGCTGCAGTGGTAAGAAGAGCAATGCTTTGCAAGCACCTGCTCCACCTCTGTCCTGAGTCACCTTCCAGGGTCTTTCATTAGGTGGCAACAAGCCTGTCCCCACATGACACTGCATCAGTGTGTCATTTGCCTCTCATTACAGAGAGCAGCCAGCACATGTGAGCAAAGACAGTCATTTTTAATCCATCCTTTCCATCCCTGACTCCTCTGCCAGACAAGTCGAGCTATAATCATGTTTCAAAGACTTGAGGGTGAGCATTTGGGAACTGGATTTTAGTGAAATCCCTGTTAACCTCTCCCTGTACAAAGCACAGGGTGCAAAAGGTATTTAAAGAAAAAAAAAAAAGTCTACAAACAACTTAAAACTGCCATAAAAACTGAACTGCAGCCAAAAGCGGAGCTCCAGGGCCAAAGCCTCCCCAACTGTTTGTATTTTGCTTGCACTGTCCTCATAAAATACTGGCTGAACACTTAATTCAGCCTCTTCCCTTTGCTCCTGCAGCCTTGTAGGGGAAAGATGAGAGTGGGCAGTTTGGAGACAATTCCAGGAACATATTGTTCTTCTCTTCTCATCCTGCCAGCAGTCACTGTGCTGGAAAAAGCTCGTGAAACACAACAGGAGAGGAGAGGTGAGGTACAGGGCTTCTGAAACGCCCACTCAGCTGTGCTCAGGAGTGATCTCAGTGCTAAATCAAGTTTTTAAAAGCCTGAAAATGGTTGAGACCCTCAAAGGAAGCAAGGGCACAGAGAGGGGTTGGAGTGAACTGTTTTATTCCTCTACTGGTCCTGGTCCATTTCTCTTCAAGTTCCAAGCAGGCTGGAGGGAACCTTGGACTGCACAGATCGGGATGCTGGGTCTGGAGCTTTGGCTTACAGGAGGCTGGAAAGCAGCTGGTGTCAAAGCAGCAAATAGGTGGGGTTAGAGGTCTTTGTAGAAGAAGTGGCAGTGCCCTGGAGCCTCTTAGGATCACCTTACCACAGCTAAAATAAACTCTTCTTCCCCCACTGGCCCACAGAGTGAACCCTGCTGAGAGGAGTTCACAGAAACACTCACAGAGGGATTTTGGTTTCACTCCAGGCCAGTATTTTGGTACAACCCTGGGGCTTTTACCCTTGATAAGGGTCATGGGACATCTCCTTACCATCCATCTCAGAACGTCCTGCACCCACCCAGGACCCACCCTGAGCTGCCCTCCCCAGCCTCAGGACCAAGTTACACAAAGGAGAGGTGAGGGATCAGGTGGAAAGCGACACTGAGTAGAAACTTTTTATTTAAAGTAGCTGTGGAGAACGCTGATGAATGAACATGGCCAAGAGATTAAAATCCTCGTGAAGGCACCACCAGTGATGCACTGCAGGCTCTGGGGAACAGCAGGATGGAAGAGAGGGGAGAGCTCCTCGGGCCAGAGGTGGCACAGCCTGATTCAAGTGCTGATTTCTCACAAGGTGGCCTGGTCATGTCCCCCAGGACTCACAGGCATCAACAGTCACCTCATGCCAAGCTACCACACTTAAAAGCTTCAAGCTAAACATGAAGGGTCAGCCAGCCTTTGGAGCTGGTCCCAAAATAACTCCGCTGGCATCAGAGAGAACACTCAAAGCCTCGCCTGCACACATGTCTAAAAATCTCCAAAAATAGCTCTTGCTTCCCCTTTGAAAAAAACTGTGGTTCCCAATGCCTCACAGGAACTCTGGTTCTGCTCAGCAAAGCCACAAAATAAGTGAGCAGCCCAGAACTGATCTATGAGCACATCTGGACTAGCTGAAATCAGCCTTAAGAAGAAAGGAAAAAAATAAAGATTTTAAACAGCATGTGTCAAATCCAGGGACCTTTATTTCTCTGGAATGGAAAGAATTTGCCAGCCTGGACAAAAAATTGCAGGTGGCCATTGTACATTCTTTCAAGTAAAAAAAAAAAAAAAACCAACACACACACACACACACATAAGAGTTTGGCTCCATAAATTTCTGTCATAAGAAACAACTTTGAATTGTACACCAAGCTTTTTACAAAGCATCAATGTTAAGATGTTTTACCGTGCTCTATCACATTCTTGGCCATTTATACAGAATATGCCATACCAAATGCTACATCAGCTTAAGACATTTTTAAAAATTAGTATTAAAAAGATAGAAAGGCATCTTGGCTTTCATTTGGGTTTTTCTTTTATTAAGACGTGGGAGTTTTCTTTGTTTGTTTTCCTAAGGAAGTCACTAAAAAAATATAATAACTTAATTCATAAGGACAAGATTGGTTAAAAATCCAGCCTTTCTTGCTTGGCAGCCCTCTGAGCTCGTACCTCTGTTGCTTCCATGAGCCTGTGAGCACCGCAGGCTGTGGGGTCTCAGCCTCCAGCTCTGTCCAGCCTCAGTTACCACGTTTGTTCAGAGTTTCCACTGCAGCCAGGAAACATTCCTGGCCAAATGCTAAAAGCCATCTTCGGCCAAACAGGGGGTTTCAATCTGGGCCAATCTCACACGGGTTTAGCCCTTTGTCTTTTGCCTCTTTGTACATCCTTTGGAAGTCTTTGAATCGAGGGGCACAGCCTAACCTGGCCTCCCCAAAGTGCATACGGCCCGTGAAAAGGAAGTCTCCATCTCCTGGCTTCACCCCACACTCCAGCAAGGTCTTTATTTGTCCTCTCCAGTTCCCACTCTCCCCTGTCAGCTGGAAGACTTTGCTCTTCTGCCTGTACAGTTTGTTGACACCAACGTGAATTATGGATTCTTGCTCTTCTGCTTCGTTCGTTACGTTTTGGATGGAGCCTCTGATCACTGGAAACAGAAAAAGGTTTTAAGGATTAATTATACAAAAATGCTTTGGGAGACCCTGGTGCAAACTCAGGCCTGTGCAACCAGGGGAACTGACTTCACAACAGCAGCCCAAGTTTTGGTCCTTCGTTATTCTGAGAGTTAATTTTATTAACTTCATCATTCTGAGAGTTAAGATTATCCAGAAACCACCAGTATATATTTGCATTCTTTTATAGTTTATATTTGTAATCTGTCCAGCATAGGGCACCCACATATTAAATTTTATTAAATAAATAATTACATCAGAAATATAGCCTTAATCATGAAGAATTCTAACAAGCAGATACGTGGTAAATGCTCCCTGACAATGTACTTTCTGTTCTTCAGCCATTACAGATACAGCTAATGCTAATTTCCCTTTTAAAAAGGGAAGCATGGACAATTAGTGAAACTTTTGGTCTTTTGTCAAGTCAACCAACAAGAAGTAATGGCCTCTCCTCGATGCACCCAAATCCTTGACCTTCTACCGTGGTTGCTGTGTCACTCTGGCCACCTTGGGGAGGTGCCAGCTGGGCAGACAGTTCTGAGCTCCTCAGAGCTCTCCAAGTGCCTCAGAGCAGATTTGCTGCTGCTGGAGGCTGCCAGGTGTGAGGAGGGGTCCGTTGGTGTTTATGGGAGGAGAGGGGATTGGGGAGACAGCAACTCACCAAAATCACTAGTGCAGACAGCCAGGAGGACCTCAGTGTCACTGCAGGGTCGGCAGGGAGCTGCACAGGAAGGCTCACAGTTAGCAAATAAATAAGCAGCAAATAGATAAATGTAGAACTTTATTTATTAAATAAATTTAAATAAACAAACCATTTAAACTAAACAAAAACGTGACTGACAAACACACACAGCATGGGCACAATCACTCCAAAGATCTGGCTGGCATCTCTACCCCTACAAGAGGTGGGGGCTACCCCTAGTTAACCCCAGAGCCTCCATGAGATTTTTGTACCCAAGCAGGAATAGGGATCTCTTTACCAGTCCTGCTGGGATATATTGTCTAGCAAACATTGCACACACTCACTGCACTTATGGAAAATATATATTTGGTACTGGGTGCATGTGAAGGGCACTGTGCTGTAAATTCACTCCAAAGCTTTCACATCACGTGTCTTTTCTACTCTGATGGCAAAGCTTCTCTCTTACAATTTCTATCAAGTGTTGTTGGGCCATTTAGTCATCACCACATCAAAGATCTGGGAGGTTACAGAGGGGGAGAGGCAAGGAGGGGAGGGGAAAACCCCAATGCACGTGTTGGAGGGCGATGAGGCAAAGGAAACTCAAGCCCGTATCTGTTTGAGCTCTAGCAGCACAAAGACCATTTCCTGTACTGCTGGAAACGTTTGGATATCTGCACTAATCTAATCAATGCAAGAATGTGGCTCCTCTTTGTACTCAGCCAGATATTTCTGAGGAGAAGGTGCTGTAGTTGCAGTACAGATGTTTCTCTAACACCCTCTTGAGTTCAGGAATTTGCTCATTCTCAGGATCTGCCCTGCCTGGCCATGCTCAGTGAGTCTGTCCACAGTGGAATGAGGATCAGAACCGTGTCTGTCACCTGGTGTCACCTCAACACATCAGCCAGGAAAATGGAAACCCTGGATCAGCACAGGCAGATTCCTGGATGATGAGATTCCATCACACCATCCACCACCCAAGTGCAAACTGAACCCACTCCCACACCAAAAAATTTGGTTTTTGAACCTCAGCATCTGAAAACACTTAGTTTAGGTTCCCAAACAGTCACAACCTTCCTCTCCCCCCACCTGCTTCCCAAAGTTGATCCAATGCACTTAAAAGTAGATTTAAGCTTGTCCACACAAGATGCAGCTGGTGCCTCTGATGCTCTGCCACCCTCCTGTCAGACAGCACAAGCCACCTCTGACACAAGACATGGCAAATCTCCTCTTTTTTTCCAGGGACCCAGAAAGGCAGTGATCCAGAAAGGATTATTGAACCAAATCCACCAGATTTGCTCCAGTCAGATGATTCATACACAGTGTAACACGCTGTTTAATAGGATTAAAGGAAACTTAAAATGCACATTTCTGGGCAGGGATATTTGAAGGAATAATTCAAGGAGCTTTAAAAGCTCTAAAAGAAGAGAAAAGGAAGAGGCAAAATAGCATCTGGATCAATCACGTTTCTGTTTAGCTTGAATACCTCCAAAACTTCCAGAAACAAGCCAGCTTTCCCTGCCCTTCTTTCCCCACATAGTATTCCAGCTCTCTTCAGAAAAGTTTGGAAATTTTTTAATCTAATGAGCAATGCAAAACCAGATGAAGCCTAGACATAACTGGAGAACTAGAATAAATTCAGGCTAAAGATACTTCAAGTTTTAGATTCAAGAGATTTTGATCAGTGGCTAGAATAAAGAAGCTTCATCTGACAAAGAAAATTGTAACAGAATCATGGAATGATTCAGGTTGGAAAAGACCTCAAAGATCATCGAGTCCAAGTGTTACCCCAGCACTGCCATGCCCACCACTAAGCCCTGTCCCCAGGGGCCACATCCACACACGGTTTGAACACTCCCAGGAATGGTGATTCCACCACTCCCCTGGGTGAGTCTCAGTGTGTTGGTCACTAAAATCCTTCTGTGGAGCTGCTTCATCCATGGCACCTCCCAAATCCATGCAGGGCAGGAGTCCCTCTTCCCCAGGCTCCCTCTGCCCAAATGAGGACCTGACTCGGATCAACCACGCAGAGGGACCTTGCACAAGTCCCATGGCATTTTCACATGGACACGAGCTCCAAAACAAAGCACAGCTGATGGACATCCTCTAAACCCACAGCTGGAGTTCAGATATTTCATTCTGCAAAGACCTTGTAATAAAAAGGCATCTGAGCATTTTTTTAAGTCTTGGTTTAGACCAGACACCTCTGTAGTTCATCCAGCCCCATCAGAAAATTGAAAACACCAAAATGACTAAGGCATTTCTGTTCTCCAAAGGGGTGCAACACAAGCAACAGCATTAAAGATGAAAAACAAAATGCTTTAAAAGTGGTTCCTTCCATTTAAATAGACTGACACAGTAATAAATCAAATGAACTAACCTCCATATGTACACAGAATCAAATAATTTTAATTGTGGACCCTAGGCAAAATCCTGCAGCCTTTTTAAATACAAAAGGAAATTAAAAATGCTCAGCATTGCTCATACTAGATCATTACTTAAAACCTGCTTCGGGTCCAGCTGACTCACAGCGGTGTGGTGGCATGTGAGCTGCTTTAACAACCATTCTCCACCACCCATCTCTGCAACTCCAGACAGATGATGACCAAAAATCCTCTTCTGTGGGACAACTCCCACATCTGAGTATCAACGAGATCTTGCAAGTGGCCAAAACAAGGCATGGAAGCACAGATGGAAAGCTGGTTGTGAAGGATTACTGCTGAGGTAAATGAACCATTAAAAAGCAAATAACATCCACTGGCTACAACCAAAGCCTGATTTCTATGAAGGCTCATAAAAGAAAATAAATCCTTAGGAGGTGGCAATGCCTACACTTTCTTTTGAGTCACAGCCGTGGAGGAATCTGTGTGTTTAACACAAAAGTTCATGGGTTTAGCTGCAGTTTAGCACTCATTCCCCTTGGATTGGGCAGCAGGTGCTCTGCTCCTCCCATAGCTCAAAATAACACACACACCTCAGGCTAGAACAGGATGCATCCTTATAATTATAAAAAATGAGTGTAAAAAAAAAAAAACAACCCCAAAAAAAGCACTTCACTCATGCACAGCAGGTGAAGATGTTCATTTTCTGGGGAACTGGGCCTGGTTACTAAACAAGGCAGCTGTGTTTGCCAGATCCTGACTCCCTGGGGATGTCTCGAGGGCTGCCCAGGTTCTGTGAACTTGCAACAACAATATCAACGTCAGCTCCTCTAATTCCTTTAAACTCGACGAGCCAAAGAGCCTTAATTCATACAGCAGCAGGAGAAAGGTGGGGGGGGAGAAAACATAGAAAAGCAACATTTTATTGAAGTCCTCTGAAGGCCAGATGCCTATAAGTCAGCTCCACCAGCAGTGGCATAAAGCCTGCACTGTGCACGTCGGCTGCCGACTCTCCTGGGAGCGCCTTTGATGGATTTTGACAGTATCCTGACCTGGAGTAACCTGAGGCAGCCCTCTCCCTCCAACGCCCAGAGCCTCCAAAGGCCTCTCTCTTCACCTCCCCGCAGAGGGAGATGTAATTACATCATTCCTCACAAGCCAGCAGCCATGTCCCAGCTGCTTTGAGCGATTTGCCCTCTGAACCTGGTGTTAGTGAGGAGGACCAGGCGATGCTAACAATAGGCCGCACTTGTTGGCCAACAGTTTTGTCAAACACGCTGCTGGTCCTCTCCTGGACCTCTCCAGGGGGAGGCAGAATCCCTTGGTGCGAGAAGGATGTGCCCTGAGGAGATGCCACGAGCCTCAGGTGGTTCCCAGCACCAGGGATGATGTTGGGGTGTCTAGGAAGGATTTTCCCCAATACTGGGGATGATTTGAGCACCCCTTTAGTGTTGCAGCTCAGGTGGGAGGTGCTGCTGGCCTGTCTCAGCTCACACACACAGCTCCAGTCCTTCCTCCTTCGGTTTGTGTGCACAGAGCCCTTCTTTCCTTGGAAAAGAGGAGGTGGGGTTATGGAGGGGCCATGGTGGAGGATGGCAGCTCCTGCAGGACACATGTAACCGAGACGTGCTGGCTCTGCCTGCAGGCGTCACAGAAACCACATGAAGGGGCCTGGTCTTATTTTGAAACATTTGTGTTTCAACAGCCACCCATGGGTCTCACTGACCCGACCTTACCCCAAAAACCAGCTTCCAACCCACAAGAAAGAAGTTTCTTCTGCCTGTCCACATTTTTCCAACACACTCCACGACGTCACAGCTGTCAGAACACCCCATGAGCCCTGCTGCAGGTCCCTACCCACCACCCCAACACGCCCAAAAGACCTTCTCCATCCTGTGTCCCCAGAGAGGCTGTGCTGAGCACACACCCCTGTGCCAGCAGCATGCACAGGAAGAGACCCATTTTAAGCAGAAGTGAAAATGTTGAACACAAAGTAATTGCAGAAAACCACTTCACCGAGGAATACCCTTTGGTTTCGTGAAGAAGTGGGTGCACGCGTGCCGTGTGGTGAAGGTGTGGATGCTGGGGGATGAAAACACAGAGCTCTTTATCTGCTCTTCCACCCACACCTCCTGAACAACCCTTTGATGAGCAATCAGACCTTTTTAAGCATCAAGAGCTACCAAGGAGGTCCAGGCAGGGTTGAAACGTTCTTTTCTGTTCATTATTCTGATTAAAACAAGTAGTCTTTTCTCTTCGAGGCATTCAGATGGGTCTTGCTGCAGTCCCTGCACTGCAGCACCTCCAGCCACACTCGTGTGGGGCCACAGACCCATTTCCCTCAGCCTGACATCAGCATTAGCTCACATGGAACAAAGAAACCCACCCACACCTTTGCAGCTCTTGCTGCCAGCTCTGTAACTGGCAGCACCCAGACTGGAAAGGGCATCACAGGATGAGTCTCCTTCCTGGAAACACAGAGTGCAGACTTCCCAGAGCAGATTATAAAAATAGAGATGTGGTTTCTCCAATAATGGTGTATTTCTCTGTTTTTCTGAGTCCTAAGCAAAAATGATCATGTCTCAGCTGCTTACTGGATCAGTGATTTAGATGGGAGACAAGAGTTTAGGGACAAACATCACATGAGCAAGAAAAAAAAAATAAATCTTGCTCTGATCCTGCTTTAACTAATTACAAAGTGAAATAAACCCTGCTAATTATTTCTTCTTAAGTATGCCTGTGCTTCCTCTCTGAAGGTGCATTTCTTCCATGAAGCAAACCTCTCACAACTCATATTCCAGACCAAAAAAAAAAAAAAAAACAACAACAACAAAAAACAACCTGCTTTGCAGTCAAGGTGGACAAGAATTTGCTAACCACTCTGGTTTACCAGGCTGTGACTAGTCCTTTCCTTTCTTGATACACCTCAACTTTCCTCACCACCTGAAAGCCCTTCCTAAGCAAGTCAAAACAACACTCAACCTCAAAACCCTCACAACCCCCACACTGAAACACCACCTAGAACTGCATCAATGCAGCTGCACTGTCAGTGCACCTCGGATTTAGAAGGAACCAGAGCTGAGGCCAGCAGAGCTGCATCCAGCACACCTGCATTTAACATAATACCTGCAGCCACACAGGGAGGGAAAACAGGGCCAGGAGACACAGAGCCTGTCCACAGCTGGCCTGGAAATTACTGACACCCTGTCACAACACACAGAGGAGCTCTCTCATCACTCCTTTGTTTTACAAGGTTTTCCTGTCTTTGGATGGGGTAGGATTACAGGGCTTTCTGCAAGCACTGCACTTTTTCCAGCATGTCAGTAGGAAAACAGCAAGTCAGGGAACAACCAGGAGAGTTGGACTTGCCCTGCTCCCAGCCCTCTGGATCAATAAGCCTCAGACATGGGACCACAGAATCACAGAACAGCTTGGGACAGAAGGGACCTGAAAAATCATCTCATTCCACTCCCTGCCATGGCAGGGACACCTTCCACTATCCCAGGTTGCTCCCAGCCCCATCCAACCTGGCCTGGGACACTTCCAGGGATGGGGGAGGCACAGCTTCACCTCACTATCCTCAGAGCAAAGAATTTCTCTTTAATATTAATCTAAATCTCTCCTCCTTTAGTTTAGAACTGTTACCCCTTATCTTATAGCTACCCATGTAAAAAAGACACTTCCCTTTTTTTTTGTCAGCCCCCTTTAAGCACTGGAAGGCCACAATGAGGCTGTGCTTTGATGGATACAAGGTTAAGGCTGTGAGTAACATAATGAGAGGGTTTAGTGCTCTTCTGAAGGCAGAAGTGTTCCCCTGTTTGCCAGAAAGTCAATCTGAGCCCCTGTGCTGAGCAGAAGAGGCAACTTGGGACAGAGATCATAGGCACAGATACAAAACTCAAAGATTCCCTTCTTCTTACAACCAAGATTTGGTACAGGATAAGGAGGTGATGGAGCAGCTGAAACAACATCATGATTCTGCAATGGACATCCTTCCCTGACCTCTCTGTAAAAAAAATGTATAAAAAGCAATTTTACCTCTATGTATAAAAAGTGATTTTACCCCTCCAGAAAAGGAAGTGTCAAATCCCATTCCTTGCCTTCTAACGCTTGGTTGAAGTTGCACATATGTACAAGTTTCCAGAAATAACTTGGAAAATATAGACACTGGCCAAGAACAGTTTAAACCTGCAAATAAATTTAATGAAATGCAGGCTTTTGCAGGCTGTGGCATGGACTGTGACAAGAGAATCGAGTCAATACCACTTCCTTCCTGCAAAGAAAGAATAAAAAAAGCATATTGTAAAACCTCACTATTAGAGATGTGATGACCTTTGTGTTCTGAGAAACGTTAGGACAAGAGATCATAAACCAGGAATTTATCTTTTCACAGAACTGTCTTCCAAGAGGGTATTAAAGTCCCTAAGTACCAAAGATTAACTATTTGTGTAAACAATGTGAGGAAGAGATTTGGTACTAGGCAAGCTCCATTTGCAACAGCTTTCAAATAGAAACTTGGCTCAGCAGATACAGAGCACGTAAGGATCCTTTGGGACTGATGCCTTTTTGCTGTTCCAAGATGCAGCAGCCACTCTAACAAATGAGCTGAAAGGTCAGCTAGAAGCAGAGCCATTAGCTTAAAATTTAAAACAAAACAAAACAAAAGGAATGAAAAACCCACAGAGCAGTTTTTATTTAAGCAGCATTAAACATGATTAAACTCTACCTCCATGCATGAGTTGCATCAGCCCAGGAGAAATGATGAGAAGTGTCACAGCTTCAAGACATTTCTGCCTGTCCCTCCTCTCTTTCCCCTCCGTGGCAAACCTCAGCAGTGGGGTGGGCAGAGGCAGAACAGTGACTGGATCAGTGCCAAATCCCAGCCCAGCTCCTACACTTACCCATTGCATCACAACTCTAGAAAAAAAACCCCTCAGTTACAGTCAAGTCTGCAAGATATTGTGTCCAAAAAGCCCCACTCAGCAGATCAGATGTCCAGTTAAATTTTCTCTCTGCACTGCAGCAGCAGATCCCAGCAAAGCAGAAGTGTCTCTGCAACCACACCAGCCCATGTGCCTGTGCAAGCAGCACCTGTACACATCTGGTTTTGGGTTTTTTTTTTTTTTGCTTTCCTCTTCTCCCTTCCTAACTGCAATTAAAGGGAAAAGATGGCAGCAAGATAACTGCTGGGAATTCCTCCTGCCCTACGTGCACAGGACACCACTATAAAGCCATAAAAGAGCAGCTCTATTTGACTATCTCACAGAAAATCCCTCTCTCCTTCCTCAAACCTACCTCTACTGCCCAAGGGGGATTAGGAGTGGGAAGCATGAGGAGAAATGAGCTGATGGAAGTCAGAGGTGCCTCTGGATGGTTGAGGGGCTCCTCTGACCCCCTCTGACCTGCAGCAGAAGGGCTGGAGCAGTGTCCCTCTGTCACCCACAAGAAAGTGCCAGCACTGCACCCCTGCCACACAGGACCAAAGGAAATGCTTCCCCTGACTCAAAACCCACAAAGACACATGGCTTGGCTCATCCCCTCCCAAAATTCACTCTGGAAAGATTTCCTCTTTCTTCTAAAGAAAACGTCATGCCAAAGCCTTGTAAAAGCTCTCATGGGTCAGATCTAGGAAAATGCGAAGTTATGAAGTTCTTGATGTCTTGTTGGGCTTTGTCTCCAATAGCTAACACAGAGCTCAGCTGTCATGCAGAAAATGAACAAGTAAAGTGTTTTTCACTCCCATGCCCTGGGGAAATTGTGCAGCCAAGCACTTCTCCCTGCCCCTGCCAGGGCTACAGGAGAGGCTGGAGCCAGCACCTACTACCAGGCTGGAAACCTGCCAGGAGCACCAAAGCCTTCCCTCCCTCCTCCCCTTCGGTCCGGTCCATTAACGCCTCGGATGGAGCAGAGGAATAGAATTAAGAAACAAGTGGCTGGTTAAAGTTAAACCCTGAGAGTGGAGTAATGACAGATCAAAGATTAAGTGAGTCGCTAAAAAAAAAAAAAGTATATGTGCACTCAGCTCCACACAGGTCCTTCTCCTTCCTGTTTCTAGAAATCAAATTCTTTTTGGTGTGTGGGAGAGCTCTGAAGGAACAAGGCCAGTTTTCATTATAAAACCATGTTTATTTGATCAGTCTATTCTTGAGAAGGGTTGTGAAGGGGCTACATCTACACAGCGAGGGATCTTCGATGCTGTAACATTGTCCAGTTAACCTTAAAAAAAGCTACTTAAATCTTTTCATTTGAAACAGTAAAAGCTTTAAGATACATCACCTTTTCTTCCTTAAAAGCACATCCTGCTTGGTCATATCAAGCAGTTCTACATAGGAATAATTTTTTGTCTCAAATTTCTGACATCCACTTGCAGATGGAAGAAATTGATGTAAAACTAGCAGCAGCTCTGGTGGGGCAGAGGTGCATCCTGTACAGACAGAAATGATCCTGGGAGGCAGAAAGGGCAAAGGAATGCCAGACAAGCTCCATGTGCATTTCCCAGCACCTCTGTTCACTGCTGCTCTCCCAGGGCTTCAATACAGAAAAGATATGGGCAAACACCAGAGGTGATGCCCATTGCAGGAGCTAATGCTCAAATCCCATAAAGGAGTCAGGAGGTGTCCATAAAACCCACACCAAAAAATCCTTCCACAAATCTGAACCAGAAACAGATTAACTGGACCAAGGCTGTCATAGGGCAGCAGCTTTTCTGAGCCAGTATTAAACCTCTCAAGGTCAGACATAACACATCACAGCTTTAGGTCCAGAATATCCTCCAAGAATCTGTGCAATATTTCAGTCAATATTTCTAGCACAGATTGAGGTGAAGGAGATTTTCTGTCCTGCAAATCACGACTCCAACACAGGAAAGATCTGGCCCACGTTTCAGTCAGTGGGAAGAGGAATGCAGCTTCCCCGCCCTCTCATCCCCTCTAGAACTACAGCCTCAGGAATTAGCAAACTAAACAGTTCTGCAGAGCAAGCACGGAGCATTATTAAAGACTGCCAAGCAACTGGGCTGGATTGCAGCTCTGTTTGTGGGACCATCTTTG
This sequence comes from Chloebia gouldiae, assembly GCA_003676055.1. NCBI lineage: Eukaryota > Metazoa > Chordata > Aves > Passeriformes > Passeridae > Chloebia > Chloebia gouldiae. The sequence continues at coordinate 6,521,023 of QUSF01000033.1, read as the reverse complement.
GTGGTACACAAAGGTCAGGGCAGAGCAGAGCCCCAGCTGCCTGGACAATACACCTGACTGCTTATTGGTTTTGACTGCCCACTGAGTTGAGAAATAAGCTAACGGCATTCGTGGCCAGTCTAGCAAAAATAAGCTATTTTCTATCCCCCTGTCCCCTGCAGCTGTGTATTTATCACTGCAGCCCCATTGTCACCTCCTCTGCCCACTGCAAAATCAGCTCCTGCCCAACAACACTGAAGGACAAGCAGGGCCACAGAAGATGCTGGCAAAATCTTTTTTCTTGGGAGAAGGAGAGATTAAATTAGGGAATCATCCAATTTTGATGGGGGTTTTCTTTTCAGTGAAGGCTTCTTAGTCCAACATTTTTCAGACCCCAGAACATCACCCTTGCTCAGTTCAAGGTGATGTATGGGTGTATGCATTCCCTGAGCATCAGAGCAGCACTTTGAAACCATTCCACATAGGAAAAAAAAAATCTAAAACTTTGTTCTCAAACTCTCCCACCCAGTCAATCATTCACCACAAACCTGACCAATTCAGGCACATGAATAATTGGAGCAGGTTTCCAGCTTCTCAAAAGTAGTGTTATAGAGCAGCCAGCCTGATCCAGCTAGGTGCTGCTCCATGACACATGTTTCAGTGACACGCCCTCAAAAACTAGCTTTAAATGTGTTCTTTGCACAGTAGGGTTAGGGAATGCTGGTTATATTTTCATGGTTATTTTGTACCACGTTTTGGATACTATGGGAAAGACAAAATTAGTGTGGACAGGCTCCTGCAATGAGGGGGAACACACACAAAAAAAAAAAAATTGAAATATCGTGTCCTAGAGCAGAGTGTCAGAATAATCCCTTGCATAGGCATTAACTGCAGTGTATTTTGAGAAACTGCAATAAAGGCTGCTTTCTGCTGTTTTTCCTCTTAAAACTTGTTTATGACCTTTTAGAGAAAAGTCAAATCATCAAAGCTTTAGGTGCACAGGTGAGACACCCAGCAAGATGTGCTCAGGCTTATAGGGCAGATCCCTCAACTTTGCTGTTCATGAATCATTTCTCCAGCAAACCCCAAATGAGAGGACTGCAGTGTCAACCTACTCTGTGCACTTCAGAGAGTCACAGGATGGTTTGGGTGGGAAGGGACCTTAAAAACCATCTAGCTCTAATCCCTCAGCCCCAAGAGGTTTGAGAGTTTTAACCTGCACAGAAAACAGGGAGGAGAGAAATACAAAGCAAGGCATTTTTCTCATCTGATGGGGTGTTGTGGAACAGACCCCATGTGCTCCCACTCTGCCACACAGCGCACTGCCAACATCTCAGATGGTCACAATTACTCAGGCAGAACCTGTGCTAGGCATAAAGGTCATGGGAACTTTCAGTTTAAGTGTTCCAAGTGCTTCTTTCCATCACCTCTTCTGCCCACAGCAGCAAGGAAGTTCAGTCATGGTTACCCTGGCAAAGAGTGGGCACAGCAGGCACGGCCTCCTGCACTGAACACCAGAAAGTTTCCAGTCTGACAAAAAATGAAAAATACACCAGTGTGAGGATGGTGAACTACTGGAACAGGATGCAGAGCAGTGGTAGATGCCCTAAAACTTGGAGACATTCAAAGCCAGCTTGGGTGGGGCTCTGAGCAGTGGGATCCAGGGGAAGGTGTCCCTGCACACTGCAGAGTGCTGCACTGTAAAGGTCTCTTCCAAAATAAACCTTTCTGTGATTCCACGATCTGCTGCCTCAGGTTACAAAGCTAAGCAGCACATCCAGTCTCCAAGAAAGAAAAAAACAAACCTAAAGATTGGATATTTGTGAGGAACCAGAGGAAAGCATAGGACCAGGAGCCTACAAGGTGGAATGACAGCAGAGCCCTGGGAGGATTCCTGCAGAGTTAGGGCAGCTTGGTGCCCCACCTCTGCCAAACACACACTGCATTAAAGATCACAAGTTAAGAAGGGTACTTTAAAAGGCCATTTGTTAGCAGAAACACTGGTACAGCCCAAAGACTTCTGATCTTTCTGGATTTCTGATCTGTTTTCTCAGGACAGTGAATTAACAGCATACAGGAAATAGCTGAATACTGTTAATTACTTAGCTGGATTTATCTGGTTTTGCCTTGTTTTTCAGATACCCACACAAGTGTTGCACCTCCTATGTATTAATAGTCTCAGCCAGGTACCCAGCATTAATAAAGAAAACATATAAAACAGTTAATGGAATCTGCACTAAATCTGTAGATGCCATCAAGATAAAGGAGCATTTTTGTTAAAGTTTGACTTCTTTACAACACAGAAGCAGGTGGGTAATGAAAGAGCTTTCAATACACCCTCTGAGCTCTGACAACTAAATTACACACACTCCCATGAGTGTGCAATGGCAAGAGCAAACTACACAGCTTGAACAAAGCTGGACCCAGAGCTCAACTCTTAAAACACAGACTTAAAGTAACAAAATACAGCTCCTCTGGTGGGACAGGGAATTCACCTTCCTCTCCAAAAGTTTTGTTCAGACCTACAGATTCAGAAGAAGGATTCACCTTCCTCCCCAAAACTTTTGGTCGAACCTACAGATTCTTGTTTCAGCTTAGTTGAGCAGAAGGTGAGGTACTCAAAAAGTAAATTACTCTCAAGGGACCTTCACAGTTTTCACAGAAATTTAAAGCAAGCAGTCTGCTGTGGTGCAAGGCAGACCCAACCCAGGCACAGCCAAGGAGCTCATGTGGGTCAGCACCTTCAGAAAACTTGTAGGGACTACATGGCCAGACCACTTTTGCCAAAACCTCCGTCTACGTGCCAGTATAGGCAGCATGGCTGATACTCAGAGTATTTTCCTCCTGCGCAAGCAGAAAAGATTAGAATCAAGAGAATTCAACAACTCAAACAAGTTCTGCTGATTCTCCAATGGCCCCAGGCCAAAATGTCACAGTGCCTCAGTTCTTCACTGAGGTTTCAGAGCAGGGCTGCAGAGCATGAGCTGGAGTTAATGGACCATCAGTGTGGATGGGAATGATCGAGGGTGCAACCCAAAGCCTAATCTGAAATCAAAAGCACTTTCAGTCAACCATCACTTTGGACAGAAGAGAGAACACACCCATCAAGATGCCTGAATTGTCAAGGTGACCCTTCTTAGGGACTTCTCCCATTAAGTGATGTTAAGCACTGTGGCATGTTTTGCCTTCACTCCCCTCCTTAAGAAACTACAACCCTACTGAAATGCACTTTTTTTGACTGTGACTATCACAGTAAAAAACTTCCCATACCAGATGTCAGCAACCTGAATTAAAATCTACCAGTATAGCACAAATTCTTCCGACAGTTAGGAAAAATTTGAGAGACTGTGGTAAGGCAGAGTCAGAGGCAAGAAAAGGGTTAAGTCCTCAAAATCTAGAAAATTGTTAAGACTGCCCTGTGTCGCTCGACTTTTCAAAAAAAAGGGAAAGGCCAATGCAGAACCTGCGTGTGTTTTCTACTGAGTTATTTGCTAGACTCTGATTAAGTGGGAAAGAATGGGTGTAAACTAATAAAACTTGAGGATTTCTAATTAAACCACAGGCACCATGCCAAGCATTGTTGATTTGTTGATGCACCCTGCAATGTCAGGACTCTAAGGACACAACAGGTCATTAAAGTATTAAACAGATGACTTACACCCTTTAATCAGCGCTGGGATGCCAGGTTAGGAAGAGAGAGTAAATTCAAGGGCAGAGTACAACAATTATCACCAGGAAACAAACACAGCATTTAGGGAAAGCGGGGAGAAGTTGTTAGCAAGTAGTTATTGCACAAGGAAAGGGCTGGATTGCAGAGCCCCACACCTGGGGCTTTTATGACAGTCATCTCCCCACTCTGAAGCAGCGAGGAAATCATGCAATATTTGCAATTTTCAGCTCTTTGCCGTCAGAAGAAGCACTGCAGCTTCCTCTGCCCGGCAGCTCTCTGACCCCATCTACAACAGCATCTCACATCTTTGTCACCTCTTCACACCTACTGCCAGCTCTGCTAAACTCTGTCAAACTGCAACTGAGGCACAGCAGCCTCGTTTTTCCAAAGTGCAGCAGCCAAAAACATCAGCTACGCTTGTCAACAAGGGACTGAAATAAGGGTGGTGGGAAATGCAGAACTTTAAACCCAGTTTTCAGCTCCTTTAAGGTCAGCACTTGCCTCTGACTTGAGCTTCCTCTCCAAGGGAAAAAAAATCTTCAGTGATTTCAGTGATTGTAAACTCCCCCTCCAAATGAACAGCTCAGTAAAGGGCATTTCGTCTGAGGTTTCACAGAAAAACTAGAAGCAGAAGAAAGGAGGTCCACAAGCTGCAAAGAGCCCCAAATATACTGCTCTGTGGAAGCCTCACAAGGCAGCTATTTGGCAGTTCCCCCAGACGTACAGATATTTATAGGAAAATAAAAGTGCTCATCTAAGTGAGTAGTGGAAAGAGTCATGTATGGCATTTTCATCGTGTTTTCACCCTGCACAGCCCCTCCCCAGAGTCTGGGGATCCAAAAAAAGGCAAGAGAAATAATTTAAAATACAATAGAGATCCCCAGTTTGCCCTGAAGGCTCTGCTGATGAACTATTAAAAAGCTTCTTGTAGCCAAACAAGACACTTGGAGAACGGAGCAGATTCCCCACCACATTGTTTCATAAGACAGCACTGAAATTTAACCAGTGTCTGTTACAGCTGAAAATACAGCAGTCACTGAAAAAGTGATTTAATGTGCCTATTAAAGAGGAAGGCTGTAATTGGATGCAGTCCTCAGTTTGACTTCTGAACGTCCCTGAAAAAATACATCAGCTTTAAAAACCTCCAAGATTTAATGTGTAAAGGAGAGCATTTAGTTCTGAAAACACAGCAGTTTGTGCTGGCCTGTGCTGGTAAATGATATCAGCAGCAAGTCCTTAATGAGCAAAGCTCAGGGGAAACCCTAAGTGCAGACTAAACCCAGCAGTGATTAGCAGTGCTTCTGTCATGTTATTTTACTATATGCAAAAGCAATTTCAACTTTTTTGGAAAATAAAAGAGCACAGGATTTTTCTTAGTAAGTTTAAGTGACTTCCATTAGCCTGTGTCTCCATCCTCACAGCCTGACAGAGAAAGCAGCACAGAAGCTGGGAACATTCTCCAAACAACAGATTAAACAATGTATTTAATGTCTTCTGCAATGGAATTTTACTACATAGCTGACATTCTGCACAGCGTATTCATCTCTGCACAAATGATCTTACTGGGAAAGCAGCTCAGCAGAGATGCCCCACATCATTTACAGCAATTTTGGATGTAGCAGAGCAGTCTGCTTGAAATGCAGAATGCCCAATAATAAGCTGAGCGTGGCAAAAGTAAAGGCAGTGACTTCAAATTTAAAATATTTGTGTTTATATTTTTTTGTTTTAATGGCAAAGCTGCCACCTGTCAGTTCCCGAGGTTACTGCATCAGCCCTGAGCCCAGCTCTGCTCAGCTGAGCCGAGTCCAGCTCAGAGCTGCACAAAAATAAAGCCCCATCCGAGCTGGCGTGACAACATTTACCACTGGCAGGGCTGCACAAATTCACAAACAGACAACCCAGAGCCTGGTGTGGAAAGGAGCCAGGGGAGGGGAGAGGATGGAACAAGTTCTGCAATCATTTATCCCAGGGAAGATATCCCTGGAAGATCCAGCTGCAGTTTAATTAGTCACACCACTGCTTATCAAGCAGCATCTCAGGCAGAGCATGTGGCATCAGCACGGCAGAGTCTGGCCAGCATCCATGCAGCTCTTGGGCCACACAGCCTCACTGAACACCAGGTTTACCCCGGGCTCAGTCATCCCAAGTGTGCTCTGAGGACTCTTCTCACTGCCTTCACCCAAAAGAGCAAAGGCAGCCCACATTTCAACAGAGAAATCTGGCTGAAAAAAATCCGGTTCCCCACTTAAAACACCTAAACCTTGAAATCTTTGCAGTTATTTGAGATAAACTACCCTAAATCTACAGTTCCTTGGGCTATTCTGGAAATATCCCCTCCTTGGTTTTGGGGATAAAAGCTAGAGACAATCCTGAATGGGTAAGATGAATGATATCACCTGTCTAAAGGGAATTCCCCTTTCACTCTTGTCATCCTCCACAAATGCCAATTTTTTCTTCTCAAACTAATTGCTCAGCACACAGGTCACACCTACAGCAATCGTTCCAAATGCTTTTTAGGACCAGACTTTACAGGCTTGTAAGATCTTTCAGTTTGTCCACTCCTCTTTCCTATAAGCTCTTCCTTGGAGTAAAACTCCTCCCTACAAAACTTGCTTTTCATAATCGTTGAGAGAGAAGACAACACTGTCTTGTAAAAGTATTGAAGAGCTCTGCCATGACACAGTAATGCTCAGGAGAGTGTAATAAGGAGAGCTGAGGAAGGAACACACCATTTTCCTTGTTTGAATTTGAAAAACAAAAACCACAACAGAAAAAACAATAATTAGGTCAGCAAGTAGCACTACTTGCAAAGGAGAAAAAAAAAACACTGAGGAATAGGAGTGCCTCCTCGTCCAAATGTTTATTATTCAAAACATGCAGCAGGGTCTTAAAAACTGAGTAAAAAAGTAGTTAGAAAAGTGTTACAGCCAGGCTGGGAAGCCCAGTTCACGCTGGAGTTCAGTGTAGGGTTAAGCTAGCTCCTGAAATACACCCCGCCCCTGCAAGGGGAGAATCCTGCACACTGTGGCCCTCAACAAATGGGAGTTCAGCCCATGCCACCAGCTTCCTAAATACAACAACAAACCAAAAACCAAATCAATTCTTCTGCAATAGTTCTGTTTATAAAACATGTCCTTAAAAGCACACGAAACTCACAGGCAGCCACTTTCCCACTCATGCACTCCCTCTCTGCCCTGTTACACACCCAGTACAGGAGGTGGGAGTCTGACAACACCCCAGAACTCACCAGAAGCTGTGTGCAAATCAGCTGCTATCCCCTTGCTCATCAGTTCGTACTGGAAGCCTGTAATCTTCCTGCTAATGTCCTGCTGAGGAGTGGCCTCCACAAACAGACCCCCCTGGTCGTAGCCAAAGCAATACACTCTGCTGGGGCTGCGGTCTCCATCTCGGACCAAGAGTTTCAGTTCTCCAGTTTTTTCCAAATAAATATTTGCTCCTGCAGAGTCTTTGAAGGGCTTTATGCAAACAGTCAAGTGTTTGTAAGAGGCAGGTGAAATATTGGGTCGCAGGTTGACTATGAGTGCTCCCGTGGGGTACATCCACTCTATGGACCCTTCAGAACAGCGGAGGTAGACCTGTTCAACATCCTTCCTGTGAGACTCGTGGGTTAAGCCACTGGAGGAAGAAAGAAAGAGAAGGTTAGAGAAATGACAGAGCTAACAATGGGAATGTCAAACCTTTCAAAACACACAGCAAGAAATGCAGGAAGCCCAGGACATCACTGGGTGTTGGCCCATCCAGCTCTGCAGTGCAGGTCTCTCCTAACACTTCAGCCTTAATATTGCAGAACAATTTTAAATCATCCCCCAGAAGAAAATGTTAAACCACTAGTAATAGGCTTCAAAATTAAATAGGATATAAGCACATGATCAAAAGCAATTAAATTACTACAGGCTCAGTTACTGCCCATCAGCTGAGCTGTGCATACTGAGTAAAACACGTAGGCTCAAACTCCCTTCCTGGTGGTTCAATCCAGCATGTTCTCCAGCTTCACAGATCAGACTCCACCTTGTTCCAAGTACTTTGTTCACCTTCCAAGTCTATATTCCCAATGGATCTGAAACTGGGAGGGATGCCAAGCTCACCCTGTAAACTGCAGCAAAAGCAATGCTCTACGTGCTACCGATACCCTCGAGCCCAGCTGGGCAGCCCCAGTCTCCACACTGGGAGGTAGAAAGAGGAGAGGAGACACCTCTCTCCATGTCATAGCTGGGGAAGAACTGATCTGTGCTGCTTTTTTTGGTAGGAACCTGCTCCTCCACTGCTACCCAGTTTGAGATTTAAGCTCAGTTTATCACTTTCACTGATGGGCTACAAGCAGACACAGAACTGTGTTTAGCAAGACAGAGAACACGTGGCCATTTACTATGGCCAAAAATGAACACCCCAACAACCATTTCACAGGGACTACAGGGATGGGATAGGAGGGCACAACAGGGTCCCAGGGCCAGCTGCTAAGAAGGATGAGTAGTAAATCCCCATGGCTTGTTTGCTCACAGCCTAAACTGAGGGTAGCTCTGAACAACCCCTGCTGTTTATCACTGATGCTGGATCAAGCTCACCAGCTCTCTCCCCAGAGTGACTGAAAGCCCTAATACAGCACTGCACAGGGCAGGCACTGCAGCTGGAAGAACAAGCTGTGGGAAGCCTGATTTACTGGCTGCAGTATTTGGGATGTTAGGGAAAAATCCCTTGGTCCCAGTGTCTGTCCTGTCACAAAACTCTTAAGAGTGTGATAAAATCACTGCACCACCAAGCTTGTTTCTCCTCCTCCTATGCTCTGAGAACCTTGTTCCCGAACAGAAGCACCTTTTATCCTGTGCCTGTAGAAGACAACCAAAAAACAGACTCTTTGTCACCTCATGGATCAGTTTTGTAGGATTTTAGGGGAGCTTCACAACATTCCCACTTGTAGGCAGATGAATCGAGACATGGGAAAAACAATTTAAAAGGATTAAGTCTGAGGCTACACAGGAAATCTGGGGCAAAAACTTATTTTAGTGTAGTGCAAGTGATGACATCAAGTCCTGGTTCCTCAGCAGAAACCTCCAAACACACAGTTCCCCATCCCAAAGACATATTTGGGTACTGAACAGGGTCTAAATTCAAGTCAGCACTTAGAAAGTAACTAAAAACCAATGTGTAAAAGGGAAAAAACCCAAAACATATGGTTTGCATTTACTGTTGACGTGACTCATTATTGTGAGTGTCGGTGTGACCTACTTGATAGAGGTTACACGAGGAAGCTCAGAAAGAAAAAAGTCATATTTAATAACAATAGAGCCTCCAAACATGTGCTTTTGAAGAATCTTGAAAGCCACATCAAGAACACAGATGAAGAGGAAAGAGGGACAAGCTTTTAACCTTTAGACTCTTGCCCTCAAATTCAGTAGTATTTAACACATTCAGGAAAATTTACTTGAAAAGGGATATTTCAAGTTGACTGTAAATCCACATCTGGTCCACAAAATCAGTTTTCACCACAGCACACACATGATGCCACTCAACAGAAAACACAGAAGTCTGTTTATGTGCAAGCTGCAAATAAACAAAATTAAACAGTGTAAAAGTTAGCCTTCAGCAAAGGGGCAGAAAGTTATCCTCACACATCACTTGTCCCTACTCAAGACATCAAAATAAGCTGCAGAGGCTTTGCAGGACTTACACTGGCACCTTCCAGCCTGAGTGCTTAAACAGAAGGAAGACACTAGGGGCAAAACTCTGAACTCATGCAGTGAAACTTCTGTTACAAGTGATCCCAACAAGAGTGAGGCAGTGAATTTCTGCCAGAGGAAAAAAAAAAAGTTACTTTAATTTCGTTCAAACATTCATAGTGTTCAAATGAAAACAGGGTGGACTCTGAAATTATCTTCTGAAAGCCAATTTATCCCACAGGCAAGAGTGATGCCATTAGACAGATACATCAAGCACGAGTACTTGCACACATTAAGCCTTATAATAAAGGATGACTCAAAAGTTAAGCAGATTTCAAAATACATGTTCACATTATTTAACAGCAACCATCATCATCCAGTAAAACCTGTCGCTTTGCTTTCAGTCAGAATGACTTGTCCTCACACTAAGACTGTTTAACACCAGGTTTAGCTCTCACTAGCCACCCATCAGACACACCAGGTCCACACAGTCATGGAGACCCAGGAGCCTTTTTATTCTCCAAATTCATTGGAGTTTTGGTTTTTTGATTATATGGTGAGGACATAGGGCAGGTGTTTCATGATTAACAGTGATGGATGAGCCATCCACCCATTTTAAATGTGTGCTGTTTATTGGGACTTACTTCTATGACATGCTACTTCTACAGTTACTTCCTCAGACTCTCCTTTTCTGGCTTCAGCCATCCCCTTATGTTTGCCCTGAAAAACCTGTTACAATATCACTGCAGTGAGCTGTAATGCTGCAATGTGGAACGGGTGCTATTTAAAGAAAAAGGGAGCAAGAAGAATATTCACACTGTCTACTTCAGTTATTTTTTCCATTAAAGATGTGCTGAAGAGCCCTACAAGTACCCATGTCCTCCCTGCACCCTGCAATGAACACAGGGAACTTTTGCTCCTAAATTGGAGAATTTAATAAGAGATGACAGTCTAGAGAACATTAGGAATTCCTCAGAGCATCCACCACACCAAGAGCAAGACTGATGGACAAAAGCAGCCACATAAGAGCTGAATTCTCTACCCTACAGTCAGACATGCCAGGCCAGCATATTCTCTCAGCCTGTCACTGGAGAACTTTTGCCCAAAGCATCAAGAGGTCATTGCAGCACAAAAAACCTGAAGCTACAGCAAAAGTAATAACTGGACACATCATAGTGAAGTTTCTGCTTTCTCCTGGACAAAGCTTTCCTGGAAGCTCTCTGACAAGCTATTTATTAAGATGCTATTATGGCTTGTACTTAAATTGCAGGTGTCAAGCTGTGCATTGCATCAGATTTCCCTGGAAGCATCAGGGATATCCAGAGGAATCCTAGTGAAGTTCTTCATCCTACTCAGGGGTACAAGCTCATCACTTCTCCACAAGCTAACAGAAAAAAAAAAAACAAAAAAAAAACATATCCAGAATGTTTTGTTTTTAAGACAGTTGCTTTTAATACAGACATAGATATAAAGGTGAGAAAACACCTTCAGGATCACTACAGAAGATGACATGACTCTCAAATCCACCAGCACAAAGCAACCTATGACTTCACTGTGGGGAAGAAAGACTATGGCTGACATTAAAGATCATAACTTTTCCTAACAGTCAATGTAAAAATCATCACGACTTCAAAATATTATATTTTGCATTTTAAAAAAGTTATTTCTAACCCATGTAGCTCTTAGTATCCACACTGAAATATTTAATTAATGATATTTACTGGTACATCGAATTACTTTCTTCTTAACTGCTGTGCTTTTAGGACAAGTCAGATTATATTGAATGGCCTTAAGACTGCCAGCATTTCTGACAACACCTGTTTGTCATTAGTAAGGCCTAAATCAGGCTGGGTTACTTTATCCCCTCCCAAAATTCCAGCCCACCTGAACTCCAAATCTCTCCCACAAGTGAAGCCACCCAGACTAAACTCTGCTCTTCCTTCCCTGCTCATCCAACAGCTTCTTCACAAAGCTGTCACCACTTCAACTCACCAGAACAACAACAGGTGAGTAAATCCAAACTGGCACCAACAGGTTCATCCCCAACTCAGTTACAAGATTTCACTTCCCCCCACCCCAAGTATCACCCTTAGCTGATACTCAGGCATTGCTTAGTCTAGCCCTGCTCAGGTGAATGAGGGGTCACTGCTTGCTCTAAGAAAACAAGACAAAAATAACAGCAAAACAGGGCAGAATTGCAGGGGATTGTCACCATTCTTTTAAAATCCTTGCTGCAGTACCAGGTGGTAATGTCCAGGTAAGTACGGCAGCTGGGATGCTTTGGAATGCTTTGGTACAGCATTTTCAGGGTTTTTTTTTTAATATGTTTGTTTTGGGGGGGGTGGGGGTTGTTTGGGATTTTGGTTTTTGTTTGGTTTGTGTAAAGAAAAATGACAAATTAGGAGTTTGCCAGAGGTTTGATCCCTATCAAGCAAACTCATCTTCAAGTGGATTCACTGCTATTAACTATGCATCAATTATCAAAAAAAAAAAAAAAACCACAAAAATAGTAAATACGAAGCACCACGTTTCAGACAATAAGAGATATGAAAAAATTATGCTGAAAGTCAGTCCAATTGTTTCCCCACTTTGAATTCTCTCTACTCCAAAACACCCCACTGATATAGGCGGGCCAAACGTTTATGTTAGAGAAAGTCAGATCTGAAGAGTGTATTAAAGTCAGGAGCTATTTTACTCTCCAAGTAAGTCTGACCCAGGAACACTTGCTAGTTGAGCAGAGCTACTTTTTTAAACCTATAAAGAGAGGAGAAGGTCACAGACCCAACCACACGCGTTAAACATATTATAAGCAATTAAAGGAAAGATAATTTGGGAGATAAACACTTGAGAACTGGAGAGGTTTCTCAACCGGTGCAATTAGAATAAATCAGCAGCGCGGCCGCTGTGCCAGCCCCCGCTCCCGGAGCTCATCACCATCATCATCACCATCATCATCTCCGCGGGACGAGGGAGCAGGGAGTGACCCCGGGGCTGAGCGCCAAGTGCGGGACGCGCTCGGAGGGGAAGAGCGCGGACGGGAGGCAGCGGGAGGCCCGGGGAGCGCTCCGCAGGTGCGGCGCATCCCAGCGCCGCTCCGAGCCGGGGCCGCCTCGCCGCTCCCCCGGGCGCGGCCGCCGCCTCCGCGGAGCGCCGGGGCCGCGGTGAGGATGGTCGCGGGGAGAAACTTCTCCGCGGCGGACTTGGCACCGCCCTCCCTCTCCCAGCCCCCCGAACAGCGGCGAGGGGAGCCCAGCCCGCCCCGGCTCCTCAACCCCGCCGAGGGGAGCGCAGCTCGCTCGGGCCCCTCCATCCCTCTTTGCTGCCCGGTGTCTCTCCGAGGTGAGCCCGCCGGGAGGGAGGGAGGGAGGCAGATCCGCCCCCGGCTCTCCGCCGCCCCGTTCCGGGCACCGCGGCGGGAAGGTCTCCCTTTTGTGCTCGGCATCAGCATCTTCCCCCGGCGGGACGGCGATGGCCGTGGCAGTCCCCGCTCCCCCCCGCCCGGGCAGCATGCCGCCTCACCTCCCCTTCCAGTTGCACAGGTCGCTGGAGTACTGAGCCGCGGCGCCGCCGCCCAGCAGCAGCCGCAGTCCCAGGAGCAGCGGCAGGAGCCCGGAGAGCGGGGCGCTCCGCATGGTCCCCCGGCCCGGTGCGAACGCGGTGCAGGCGGCGGGGAGCGATGTGCGCGGCGCCCGGGGCTCGCCTACATGGTGGGGAGCGCGGCAGGGCGGCGCGGCTACCCCATCCCCGGCTCCCGCATCCCGGCTCGGCGCGGCGCCGCTCAGCTCTGCGGCTCGCACCCGCCGGCTGCGGGCTCCCAGCTGAGGGGCGGGAGCGGCTCGGCCGAGGGCCGGCTCCTCCTCCCGCTTCCCCCTCCCGCCGCTCCTCCTCCGGCAAGGCCGGCACTTGCTGCGCCGGCAAAACGCGGCGCCGGATCGGAGCAGCGGCCGCCCGCGGCTACGGCCCGTCCCGGGCTCCGCCGCTGCCCCGAGCCCCCTTGGCAGATGTCCCGGCCCGGGGGGAGAGCCCGCTCCGCTCCTGCCCCGCCCCGCTTGCGCCCAAGCTCCCCTGTGTAGGGAAGGGGTGATGACGGGCACGACCGAAGGGTTTCATTTGGCCGGGAAACTCTGAGACGCGCCCTCCCCGCTGGGGCGACCCGCAGCCTTGTCCCCGGGGTGCAGCCCTGGATGCCCGCAGTGACCCGCAGCCTTGTCCCCGGGGTGTAGCCCTGGATGCCCGCAGTGACCCGCAGCCTGTCCCGGGGGTGCAGCCCTGGATGCCCGCAGTGACCCACAGCCTGTCCCGGGGGTGCAGCCCTGGATGCCCGCAGTGACCCACAGCCTGTCCCGGGGCTGCAGCCCTGGATGCCCGCAGTGACTCGCAGCCTGTCCTGGGGGTGCAGCCCTGGATGCCCGCAGTGACCCGCAGCCTGTCCCTGGGGATGCCCGCAGTGACCCGCAGCCTGTCCTGGGGGTGCAGCCCTGGA